>JAJHPC010000013.1:1397500-1425000 GCA_024447665.1 Juncus inflexus | reverse complement strand
TCGCCTAGATCCTCTCAGTCGGTCGCCAAACAGATCCAGGTATAATTCACTTCATTTGTTTTTTCTTAATTCAGTTTTTTAATTCAGTACAAGTTTTGCATTTTTACCAGTTCAGTATCAGTTTCGCAATTTCAGTACAAAGTTTCTATAATCCAGATAGCATCCACTCCATTTCTGTTTCTTTTTAATTTAAGTTTTGTAATTCCATTGCTTGTTTACCACTTCAGTATCAATTTTGCAATTTCATTTCCAGTTTGGAAAGTTTCTATAATTCAGTTACCTGTTTCTGTAAATTGAATTATATAACAGTTTAGGCTTAATTCATGCGTGTTTTGCAAAATACATGTTTTCTAGTTATTTAGGCATAGTCTAGTTGCAATATAATACAATTCGGGGACTGCTTTGCAATTGTCTGATTTGCAATTTAGGCATAATAATTCGGGGCTGTTTTGCAAATTAGGCATAATTCTTAAGATACTTATTTGCAATTGTATGAATTGTTTAGGCATAATAAATTCAAGACCATTTTGCAATTATGCACAAATTCAGGGGCTAATTTGCATATCAATTGTTTACTAGGCAAATTTCAATTTTGAGAGGGGGAGTAGAATGTCTCGAGCAGGCGGGATTTCAAATCCGGTAAATGTGGGAATTGCTGTCCAGGCGGATTGGGAAAACCGGGAATTCATTTCCAACATTTCTCTCAACGTCCGTCGCCTCTTTGAGTTCCTTCTCCAATTCGGTACAAATTTAATCGTTTATAACTTTGCTCCAATTTAGCAATTTACTTTTCAACTTGATTTTGATATTTTTCTTTTGTTTTTTGGAATTTGATGAAGAGGCCACAACAAAGAGCAAATTGGCGTCATTAAATGAGAAGCTTGACTCATTGGAGCGAAAATTAGAGGGGCTTGAGGTTCAAGTTAGCAGTGCGACCACTAATCCCTCCGTTTTTAATTCATAAAAATGTTGTATATGTATTTTTTTGTGAATCATATTATACTTGAGGTACTGAAAGAAAACAAAGTGAGTTTTACTACTGTTGATGGACTTTTTCGAGTGTTTTTTGTAGTGGCTTGATATTTTCGTATTAAAGTTCTGTTTATGGTGAGTGTGTACTAGCTTATGTATTAATGGTTTACTAGCTTGGTTAATAATTTGACGATTTGGTTTGAAGTTTTGGTTGCATGCTTGTCAGTTAAATAGAGCCATTGCAATGCTTTTACCTTTTCTTATTTAATGCCAGATTCCAGCTCATTTTGGTACAGAATTACCCAAAAAACATTTTCATTTTCGTTGGTACAGAATTTTCTGATGTCCAATTTAATGTACTAATTTTTTTTTCTCAAAACAAATTAGTACATTAAATTGGACATCAAACTTTGTATCTGTGTACTTGTATTTCTTCATTACTTATTTGACAGTTCTTATTCTTATTATTTGTCACAAATTTATAGGTATCAATTATATAACTACATAATACTATATCTTATGTATTTTGATAAAATTTCGTGTGACGTTCTAAAAATATTTATAAAACAAGTCAAAATAAATAGTATAAAACAATAAATCCGACAAATAAGATCCTCACTTTTAGAAAGTGCTCACATGTATAATATGAAATAATATCTTATTTACAAATAAAACATCCAGCAAACATTCTTTCCATTATTAAATGCCCAAAAAATTGCTATATAAATAAATCTCCAAGATATTATTTAGTTTATCAAATTCCAAAAACTAAAAAACTAACAAAAATGGTTGTCGCAAATTGTTCAAGTGTTAGATCGACTATTTCCCGCCCTTGTTCTGGTTTCTCTAACAGAGGCATAAGGGGCAATAAGATTTCTTTTTTTTCTTCTTCTATCCCAATCAATGGATCCATGCCCAAACTGGCCACTCCAGTTCAGCCGCTATTAATATGACGGTTTGTTTTCTTTTTTATTTTGTCACCTGTATAACGAAATTTTTATAAAAATATAAGTATTTTTTCTTTTGTTGTATTACCAATAAAACTAAATTTAGCATACTAAATTTGTGTGCCCCTTTCTTGTTGGTATTATGAGGATTTAATAATGTAACTACAGTATAAAAAACTATAATTTATAGTTTATACAATCTAAAACTCTGTGCAAGTTTCTATACAAACTAGGGTAACAGAGTTACAGAGGCGTGTTTGATGCTTCTTTTTTATTGATTTTTTGAAATAACGTTAAAGTAACAAGCAATTGCAAAAAATAATGTTTATATTTTAAGTTTGTATATATGTTGATTTCAAACTACAAAAGTTCAAAATTCTTATTTTGTTTTTCTTATTTCGAAATCTTACAAATAAAAGCGTTAGTGCTTTAATGTAAAAAAATAAAAAAAATACAAGTAATTTCAAATTCTTATAGTTCGAAAAATACAAAATTCAAAAACAAAAATGTAATTTTTTGCAAAATTATTTTAGTATAAACTTATTTTTAAGACAACTGTAGTAAAGTTGTAGTAATTGAGAATGCCACGTCGTATTTCAATCACCTTATTATTATTGAAAAAGTTTTCCTACCGTTTCTAGCAAAAATCTAGACCCAAATAGTTCCTTGTGCAATGGTAAATTATAAACTTGTAATTCAGATTCTTGCAAGCACGCTATATCAGGTCTCTCACCAATTAAATTATCTCTTACATCTTTTCTCTTATTTTTCATTTAACCCTCTTACATTCCACGTAATTATTTTTAATTTTTTGTACTGCATTTTAATTAATTATTAATCTGCGACTTTTCTTTTTTACAAAATCAATCTGCTAGAGAAGCAATTTTGCCTCTCATTTTTTCATCAATTACCACACCAGCTCTTGAGAAAAGCCAGTATACATCCTCCAATGTTAATTTCTTCTTCTCTAATGGTAAATCCACCTCTGATTCTGCCTCTTTATTAAAATTCAATCTTTTTTTAGTCTTCTTCTTATTAAAAATTTCCTTGTATTGTGTTAACTGTGCTTTATCCACTGCAGATACATAATTATTCACCTGCTGGCCTCTAATTCTCAAGCTTCTTCTCAATTTTTTCTTCTCATTTATGGTGGCTTTATTGTTAGATTCTGGAAATTCTTCAACAAGAATTTCTAGATCAATGGGGTATGAATCCTCCTGGTGAGATGTGTTTAGTGGCATAATGACTGAAATTGGTTCTTGAATTGATAGTGGATCATCTGTTGGAGATGGTTCTGAGTTGATAGACTCCATGAGTCTGTTAACTTCTTCATGTTCCTATATTCCAGATAAAGAATTTGGTGAGTGGCTAGAATATTTTGAAGGGATTGAGGGTTGGGTGGAGTTGGTTGCCAATCCAATGGATTGTGTGGTACCAACTCCATTTCCATCAGTTGAAATGTTGGATTGGAGAAAATAACCATCTCTAGGTTTTGAAGCTGTTTGTGGGTTGCCTTGGGATGATGATGCAAACTGATAAGAATAGGATGGGTCTTGTGTGCCAATATTATCTAGATGCTGAATCCCTTTTCCCTTTGAGCTACCTTTAATCCTCCACAAGTTGATCACTTTTCCTTGTTGGCCCCGGTCAAAATGAGAGTTTTTTGGATTTGGATAATGGATTGTAAGGATGATTCCATCAGTGAGATTGAGTCAATAATGAATACTGCTCATCTTCTTAACATAAGCTGTAAGTCGAATTTCTTTTAATTTATTACTACCATTTTCTGTTATTTATTTTTTTTTAATGAGCCAAAACTGGAAATTAACCAATCAATTATTTGTATGTAGCAAAAGCTAGAGGCACTCTTTTAAGAGTAATGGTGGTTGTTTTTTATGGCTCTGCATTCAAGCTATGAGAATCTCCAAGGATTCCTTCCTCAAAAAAATGGTAATTTCAGCTCTTCTTCTTTCATTTGTGGACTGAGATTGGTTTGTTGTAATCTGAGTTTTAATCTGTGGTTTTGCTTAATGTAGGGTTTGGGGTTGAGGGAGGGAGTTCTTAGTTCTTTTTTCTGCTGAATGTGGGGTTTTGGGATGACGGGGAATTCTTTGTTCTTTGTGCTGCTAGATCAAGGTTTTCTTGAGGGGTTGAGATGGTTTTTGAGGGACTAAAATCTTGTTCCAGCAGTTCCGAGTAATGTTTTTTACATATGTGGCATGTAATTCTATTTTTGCAATCTTTCCTTTCGTGTGTGGATTCCAACCAGCGAAAACAATGAAATAATTTTTTATTTCCTGCTTTTTATTTTTTATTTTTTGCGTTGAACTTGGATCCAGGGATTTGAGTTTGTTTCTGTTCTTGATGAATTTCCCAGCTCAAGTGAACTGGCTACAATCTCTGCATAGGATAAACCTGCCATTAGAGTAATTAGATAGAGGTTAGGCTGTGAATCTGTGTTTGAATAGCAAGAGATCTTACGATTGTAATTTTGAATCTCCGACCTAGTTGAAGAGATTGCTCGAGGTAAGATTCAACAACCTGGATAGACTACAGGGCACAGTCCGTTATCCTCCGAGGGAATCTCTTCCAACTAGATTAAAGGCCGTCGGAGATTCAAGATGAAGATCTCTTGCCAATCACCTTTAAGAATCACCTTCAAGAATCCCAATAATCGGCTTTTCTCAGCATAATAATCTTCAACCATGTTTCATTTTTTCTTGTCAAGTTTATTATGTATTAATTTTGCTTTCGAATTGGATATGCTTGTACTTGTTTATGAAAATTTTATTTTGAAGAGTTCTTCAATAATGGCTGAGCCTTTTTAGTTTTCATAATTGGTTAATTCTAGGCAATTGAAAGGGTATTTTGGGTACGAGTATATATTCTCTGGCGCCCCGAGCAGTACCCCAGACCATCGTGATGCATAAGACGCTCGCGTCGCAATCCGACATGGATGTCCAAGCGCAACTGGGCCTCGGTTACATGCGAAATCACTAGCGACTTTCCAAGATTTAAAAGGAATTGCATCTACTATTTTTACGAGAAGATCCAGGAACTTGACTGTAGTAACTCCTCTTTCCAAAGTTACTCATCTTACCTCATTAAGTTTGAAATTGAGAAATCCGGATACACAAAATTCCGAGATTACCAGATATCATGCCTAATTTTCTTTTTATGCCAAGTCTACTTTTTGTCCTTCTATGTAGTTTCAGGAGAGATTTTTAATTTAGACCTTGAAAATTCAGGCCCGCTAAGTCGAATCAGCTTAGAAGAATCATAAAAGAATCTCCAATTAGAACGTGATACGTGACACCCAAATAATAGGAGGCGTCTGGTGGGCACGTGTTTTGACTGGAAAAAACGCGTTTTGACAAAAAAAAAACGCATTTTTGAACCGCCCAAAGTGCATAGGCAAGCGGTCAAGTGTGGAATTACACGCACGCTCTCAAAATTTGAAAAGGGTGAATTTTGTTCGTTACACGGGTAAATTCCAGTAAAACAAAAGATGAATTCATATTAATTTTGAAGCTAATTTTTAACAAAAAATAAATAAAAAATATATATTTATGAAGAATATAACAAAACACATAAAGACAACAAAAAAATATATTTTTTCAGTAAATAAGTCAACCAACAAATATCACGACCAAAAAATATATTTTATGAATTCTCTTTTTGCAATCTTGAATTTTAGTGTATCTTCAAATGAATTATAGTTTTGGATTTAGTATATGAGCTAAACAAGTATGTATAGTATCAAATCATTGAGAATATGAAGCACATGATAAAACATAAATTTGTAGCATCATTAAAAAGGTACATTAATACTATTTACAATTTTGCACTTGCGACACCCAGCTAACACGTGTCCACGTGTCCGGATTTTCTGTGGCATCTTTATTATAGTTTTGCATGTAGTGAGTTGTATTATTATAATTTTGTTTAATTCATTAGATATAATATTATAGTATTTAAAATTAGTAATGTCTCATTTTCATATGCTTATATAAAATAAAATTAAATCGATAAATAAATTCATATATATGCCTTATATTACGTACGTCCGGATTTTCTGTGGCATCTTTATCATAATTTTGCATGTGATGAGTTTTATTATTCTATTTTGTAATTTACTAGATATTATAATATATTATTTCAAATGAGTAGTCTAATTTTCATATACTTACGTAAATTAAATTATATCAATTAAATAAATTCAGATATATATTATATAATACAAAAAATATAAACCGAAGCGTAGTTTTCTTGTAACTTTCAACTGCCAAACAAAATTACCTCAAAAATGTTCATATACTATAAAATTTATTTTGCTAATACAACTTTTTAGATGTACTCATATATATTTTGAATTTTGGAAGGGTGAATTTGAAATTTGAATTTTTAGAGAATATCATATGTATTAGATGGGAGAGCTTTTTTTTAGATTTTCTTTGTGCCCCTCATCCCTCTTTCCAATTGCAAGTAATCTACAATTTCAAAAACGTTGGAACATAATTAGTGAGTAAAATTTTTAATAGAAGCTCTGCTCCGATAAGATCACAAGAGAGAGATGCAGAGATCGCTCTTGAACAGGCTATCTCATTTACAGGCGTTCACACGATCCCAACAAACACCCATCCTCCTAACTCGGCCGTTGGAGAAACCCAACAAACTGATGTCATTCTAAACCTGTCTGACTCCTCCGACGAGTTACTAAAACCCTAGAAGGTAGAAACCCAAGGAACCGACGGGTCTCTTCACCGGCCAACTACTCAGGCGGCCCTCTTCAAAAAAGTCAGAATCTAGGGTTCTTTACGACTTTTGGGATACGATTAAAGATGACATTATGTGGATAATTAATGATTTCTCCCAAAATAAACTCGATTTGTGGCAACTTAATAAGGCCTCAATTACATTAGTACCTAATTCGCAAGATGCTAAAACAATAGACCATTACCAACCTATAAGTGTGATCTCAGGTATTATCAAAATTATTACAAAATGTATGGCCAACCGGTTGCAATCTCATCTTAGCGAAATCATTCACGTCAACCAGACGGCTTTTATCAAGGGCAGATCAATTATAGAGACCTTTCTGCTCTCTAGACAACATCTTGCTAGAGCTCATAACCTCAAAACCCCTTCTGTCTTTTTCAAGATAGATTTTAAAAGAGCCTTTGACTCTATTAAATGGACCTTCCTGCTTGACATGCTTCAAGCACGAGGCTTCCCGCCGAGGTGGATAGCATGGACAAAAAACTTGTTAATATCATCTTCATCATTCCTCAAAATAAACTCTCTTGAGGGAACCCCCTTCTTCCAAGCTCGAGGGGTGCGGCAGGGGGACCCACTCTCACCTCTTCTCTTCAACCTAGTGGCAGATGTCTTACAACGCATGGTACATGCAATAAAACGACACCTATTCTCAGAGAGGAATGAACCCTAAATGTTACAATTTGTGGATAATACCGTTATCTTTGGTAACCCCATCCACAAAACCTCAAAATAATCATGAAGATGATTGCACTCTTCGGAGATTTATCGGGCTTGACTCTTAACATATCTAAGAGCTCTTTCACCACTATTAGAGTCCCGCCACATCTAAATGAATGTTTGTGCTCCATTTTGGGCTGTCAAATGCAAGACCTATCGTGGCAATATCTAGGACTCCCTTTAAGCATTAAGAAACCGAAAAAAGAGGCATTCTTACTCTTCATTCAAAAATTGCAACAAAGACTAAGTGGATGGAAAGAGAAAACTTTGTCATATGGGGGTAGACTCATCCTACTCCAGGCATTTCTTAACCCAATTCTCACTTATCATATGAAAGATTTTTCCCTTCCAAAGTGGTTAATTAAGGAATTTGAAAAAACTATACGCGGTTTCTTGTGGAGGGGAGACAAGAAAATCTACGGGGGCCATTTGTCTGCTCTCGTGGAAGAAGGAAACACTACCGAAAGAAATGGGAGGACTTGGTATTACAAATATGTACAAACAAAATACTTCCCTTTTACTCAAATGGCTCTGGCTCGCAAAATCTGCCCCAACAGGGCCATGGGCTTCATTTCTTCTCAACAATCTAAACTCCTCGCCCCTCTCATTACATCTTGGAAAACCCTCCGGTGGATCCTACTTCATTCGGGACCTCCTCGAGCTACTCCCACTATTTCAAATATCGATTAGTCATGTAGTGGGAAGAGGGGATCAGACTCGTTTTTGGGACGATAGATGGATAGATGAAGTCTCACTAAAAACTAAATAGCATCTCATTTATGAGGAGTCTATGTTCAAAAATGAATCCATCCAAACTTGTCTAAATGAAGATCTTATTTTACAAGGGATTGCACATTCCTCTAATGAAGTCACCGCTGCTTAAGCAAGGGAGCTTATAGCCCTCATCTCTTTTTTTTTTTTTTTTTTTGAAGCTTTCGGAGGCGATTGCCTCACCAAGATACTATTAAATAAAATAAAAAGTTCGTACAAATAAAAATTAACATAAAACAGAGATATTTACAACACATACTTAAAAGAAGGAAGTGAAAACATTATTCTAAACCCTAGCAGTACATATTCCAATTTGTGAGCTGTTGGGTAATTTTTGCTAGAACAGTCGGACGATGTGGCTTTTTTTTGTCGGAAGATGTATTGACTAAGCGCTTTCCGGATGCTCCAGCACGTGCTTAGCCATTTCGCCTCCCATATGCGTCGGCTATCTTTCACTTTGCTTGCGACTTGTTGTCAGCTCTCATCTCTTCAATGACAACAAATGAGGAATCAGATTCAATTGCATGGATGTGGAATTCGAGTGGGATTTTTACATCCAAAACCGCTTACAATTGGTTGCACTCAACCAACATTGTCAGCACATGGAACAAGAAAATGTGGAAAATAAAAGCCCCAACAAAAAATGGTTTCTTTGCATGGCTAATGGGTCATAACAGACTACCAACCCAACAAAATGTTGAGAGAAAAGGTTGGCCATCCATTACAGCGTGCACTCTGTGCAACGCAAGGCATGAGGAGGAGGAGTGGCCAGCGCAGGAGCAAGAACCGTGGGCAAGTATGGGGGCAGGGGCCGGCACATATAACTTACAAATCATGCATAAAAACTACAAAATTGAGAAATATTTTGAGCCATCTACACAAAATTGAAATTACAATTGACAATATAATATTACTGTCAAATGTCTTTTGTAAGTATTTGATTTTCTCCAATGCCTCAATTATTCATGTACATTATGCTAGGATGCCCTTTTTTCTTCTTGTATGTAAATAATTTTAACCTCTTTTGTAAACTTTTGTACAAAAACTACCTTATCTAATGCAATTGGAAGTAGGATTTTTTTTAGGGAGAGTAGGCGACCGCCTAGTGCTAAAAAATTTCATTAAATATGAAATAGTTGTTTACAACACATTAATCCTTCTGTAAAGGATTTGATACATAGAATTTTAAGAAAGATGGAAGAAGCAACAAGAGATACAAAAGAAGAAGGAAACAACTCTAATCTCTGTCCTATGTCCGAACTGTTCATACAGGTGGCGTTGTACTCCATGTTAGGCATATTTTTTCCACATGCCAGCTAGCGCCCAAGCTTGGTTGAAGACATAGGCATGAGAAGTTTCTTTGGCGTTGAAGATTCGGCGGTTTCTTTCCTTCCAAATCTCCCATATGCATGCTAACCACGTTCGATCCCAATCCATTTTGTCGTCATTATTGAATTTGGATCTATTCGATAGCCAATTCTGCAATAGGTTGTCGGAGAATTAGGGACGGACTGAATGTAGTCTTGATTGGCGAATTCACAGTTCCCTAGTAGGTGGCCTATGGTCCGCAGTTAGGGCACCGCTGCGGGTGTTGCCAATTCCTTTCGCGAAGGTTATCGCTTGTTGGAATTCAGTTATGCAGACACAACCATAAAAAGAACTTTACATTTAGTTGAATTAACCATTTCAAGTAGGACTTTGAGGCTACTCATTTTCATAAAAAAAAGGTATTTATTTTGGACTAGGTCTAGGCCATAACTTATAATCTGATCCTACTTCTTTGTACTCCATTTCCACAATCCTTACCCTTTCTTCCTTGCAAAACGAGAGAAAGATCAGAGATGTAATGGTATGGATGGAGTAGGGTTTTATCACTATATGGAATTAGTTTGAATTTATCTTGGGTTTTATGGCTCTATTTGGGTTGTTTGGGCTACAGTGTTTGTATGGGCCGCATTTGGTGGTGCCTTTGCATTTCAGAATCGTTGGATCTAATGGACCGTGTATCACTACTAAAAAAAAGCCTCATAGTGGCAGTTTTTTTTCACTTATTGGCAGTTTTCAGTGATGTAAAGATGGATAGTGGCAGTTTCAGGTCCGCCACATAAAGTGCCACTACTGGAGGCGCTGCAAGCAATATAGTGGCAATCAATGAACCGCCAGTATATAAAAGCACTTATTTCCGCCACTAATTGAGTGTTGTATACGCTCGTTATATGAAGCACTTATTGGCCTCATGTTTGAAACACTTAAAATCATTTCAATATAGATGCACATAAAACTGTCACTATTTTGAAGCACCTAAAACTGCTTCAATATTGATGCGTTTAAAACTGTCACTATTTTGAAACATCTAAAACTGCTTCAATATTGATGCACTTAAAACTGCCACTAGATTTAAACACTTAAAACCGTCATTATCTTGAAGCGCTAGAAACCGTCACTAAATTAAAGCAATGAAAAAACACCAATAATACAATATTTTCAATTTTGATCAAACCATATTCATCACATAATTATTATATTAATACATAATAAAACAAAAACACATAGAACAAATATTCATAAGATAATATTCATAGAACAATATGAAATCTTTCAATCAAAATGATCGAAATATAGTAAGTAATACAAATAGTTAAACAAAGTATCAAAATGTGGCAATGAATACATACTTTAAACCGGCCAAAATATAGTGCACTAAGAGATGTACAATTAATCTTCTTAAAGCCAATTATCTCAATGATTTTGTGTTGTACCTATTTAAGTAAGAAGATAAATGAGTAAATAATTATAATAAAATTAATAAATTTGGGCTTCTACCTTCATCATTTCGTGCCCAACATGGTTGCTCATCAACATTCAACAAATCGGAACTTGTAGGCAACACATGTGAAACAACCTCTTTACCCATATCGAAATAATCTCTCGGCATAGTTTTCACCACCAACGACCAACCATTTTTTTGTAAATCTCTTACATAGAATACTTGCTCCACTTGTGATGCAAAGACAAAAGGATCATGGTTTATGTTTTCACCGGTATGTATTAGCCGATTAAAATTTACAAAAGTAAATCCAAATTTATCAACCTTCATCCCCAAAGTATGGTGGACATTTACCCAATCACACTTAAAGAGAACAACTTTGAAATCACCATAATAATCTATCTCAATTATATCATTTAATTTGCCATAATAATTCATACCATCTATTTCCGAAACGTTGACAACTCCACTATTTTGGGTCGTAAGGCCAATTTCTCTTTTCTTTGTGTGAAACCTAAATCCGTTAATACAAAACCCACTAAAGCGTCTTGCTATGTTGTTTGGACCCCTAGCAAGACTTTTAACTCTTTCCGAAATACTTGTTCCATCAATTTGCATTACCTATAAATGACGAATTTATTAATCTAGTAAAAAAAATATATATTTAACTCCATTTAAAAATGTAATATTTACCTTATTTCGAAACCATTCAAGAAACTTTTCATTGACCAACTTATTTATAGCATGACTAGAGAGACTACCATTTTTTTGTTTCTCCAACTCAATAAATTCCCTATAATATATGTTATTACAATATACTAATTAGTTGATAGAAATTATAAAGCAATATTTATATAAATTGGAAACTTTCACTTACCTGTAGAAGGTTTCAATATAGTCACAATGTCGTAGAACATAACGATGAGCTTGAAGTTCGGACTTCAAATCAAGACTAATAAATTCTACTTTCCCAATAGATTGTCCCCCACTCTCAAACAAATAAAACCCTTCCTCCTTGGAATGATTTGGGTTCCGAGGGAGCCTATTGAATCTTGTTTGAATGCCTTCCAGATATCTTGAACAAAATGTTAGGCATTCATCCGCCACATATCCTTCTGCGATAGACCCTTCCGGACATGCTCGATTACGAACATATGATTTGAGGCGAACAAAATACCTACATAATAATTAAAAAATAATAACTTAAAATGAATTACTTAATAGAAAAAAAGCAAATAAAGAAATGTCGTTTACCTTTCAAAGGGATACATCCACCTATAATGAACCGGCCCACCAAGTTTGGCCTCATCAATTAAGTGAACCGTTAGATGAACCATTATCGTGAAAAATGATGGCATCAAATATTTCTCCATATTACAAAGATTTAAAATAAACCGTTCTTGTAGTTTATCAAGTTCAACAATATCCAATACCTTCGAACACAAATATCGAAAAAAAGCCGCTAACTCAATTACAATAACCAACACTTGCTTAGAGGGGCTACATGATTGCAACGCTAAAGGGAGAATATCTTCAATCAAAACATGACAATCATGACTTTTAAGACCACTAATTATAAATTGATTTCCCGCATTGAAACACCTTGAAAGATTTGACGCATAACCATTTGGTGTTTTGATATCACTAATCATTTTACAAAGTGTTTCACGTTCCGTACGTGACATAGTAAAACATGCTAACGGCAAATGAGCTTTTTTTTTTATTATCTACCATAATTGGGTGTAAATCATGTCTAATATTCATATCCTTCAAATCAAGTCGTGCTTTCTTATTATCCTTTGATTTATATTCAATATCCAATAATGTGCCAATTAAATTATCACACACATTTTTTTCAATGTGCATCACATCCAAATTATGCCGTAATAAGTTATGTTCCCAATAAGGCAAATTAAAAAATACACTTCTTTTCTTCCAACCCTTTAAAACTTCCTCGTTAGAAGTTGAATTACCTTTAACTTGCTTCTTTCTTTTCTTAGTTTTCTTCTTAGGGCCATTTTTTCCTAGGGTAAAAGATAAATTTTCCATTTGGCACATAAGTGATGATCCGGTTGGACGAATGGGGGCCGATCTATGCTCATCGGTGCCATCGAAAAATTGCTTTTGACGCCGAAACTGTTAGTAGTATGCCCTAGGCCAATATATTTCAGACCTAGATGTATGGATTATGTTAAACAAACATTGTGTTTATTTAGAGATATTTTATATAATAAATGCGTATTGGTTATTTTATTCTTATTACTAAAATGAACATTGAATATGATATTCAGCTTTATATCATCAAAGTATGTGTCTTTGATAGTAAAACTATAAAGTATTATGAATGATATTCTAAACCGTCCCTGATTATTCATAGGATATTTGTGAGACAAACATACTTTATGATAAGCTATAAATGGACATCAGTATGTTAGTTAACGGATGGTCACGTTTTACTGATCATGAATAAGAGTTATTAAGTCATTAACGTAAGTATATGTTAGAGACCATATACTGGATTGACCCACCATGAGAATACTACATGGTTCGTGTCATTAGTTATTCTCAGTAAAGAATGTATCTGTAATCCTTAGACTTGAGATTATCTCAGTTTCCTACATGATAAATTTTATACTTTAATATAGTCTAACATCGTCTTTAACCGGGCGATCATAAAGATTATAATTAGGTATATAATGAATTGTGCGGAGGAAAGAGTTTAATTAAGATAGAATTTGTTCCTCTCATAAATTGAGAGAGATATCTTTAGGCCTCTTGATGATTTGATTGAAGAAACGCACGGCCGTGCTCAAGTGAATTAATAAAGAGTTATTAATGTCATTTCATGTTCAATCAAATTCGGTATCAAGAAATATTTATCGACCAACATAAGGTTGACACATACCATGCCTTATGGACGATATAGATATCATGTAACAAAAGGATACAATGCATGACATAAATTAGGTTTGATCGAATCATCTATACTTGCTTAATTTGGGTAATCATGATGTCTTGCTAGAGGCCGCTCATGATTTATAATCCATTGTGATTATTGCCAACATTAAGTAAACCTACAGGGTCACACACAAAGAACAACTAATGAGACGTACACAGAAAAATCATAACTTATGTGATAAGTTGTATGGAGAGCTACATAGTCAAGTGACATATCCAATCCTACATCTTATATGATAAGATGTGTTGCATATATGGTTACATAGTTACCATGCACATAGGATATAAAACTTATGGACTATATAGGCACAAGAGACACCCCAAAATCAGATTAAGGGCATAATATTTTCGTCCATCTTTTGTGAGAAAAGGAGGAGAGAAAAATCCGAAAATTATTCTCTTGTTATTTCTGTGAGAGAAATGAAGAACGGATACTACATAAACCGTGTTTTTGTTTGGAGAATCGGTTTGTTTGGAGAATCGGTTTGCTTGGAGAATCCGTTCGTTTGGAGATCGGTTTGTTAGACCGGTTAGGCGAAATATACAAATGATCGGTTTGAAAACCGGTTTGGAATCGGGCAAAGAAAAGTGTCAACCAAAAATCGCTTTTGATCATCACGGATTAAGCATAATCCGAAGGTACATTGTTATGAACTTTTCTTTGATTTAATTTTAATTCACGGATTCTTCTTTTGGGTTTCGAATTCGATTTTGTTTCGCTTTTGTTTTTCCGCTGCGTTATGAACGGTAGAAACCCAACAGAAACGGGTGCCTTTCCGTTAGCCACCGACGATGCCCCATATAGCAAAATTTATTTCCATTGTATAACCTTTTTTTTTTCTGTATTTTCCATACAATATGGACAAGCGTATTTTCCTTTGGTACTCCAACCCGATAAGTTTGCATATGCAGGAAAATCATTAATTGTCCACATTAAAGCCGCACACATTTTAAAGGTTTCTTGTTTAAAAGAATCAAATGTTTCTACTCCTTCCCACAATTGATTAAGCTCTTTAATAAGAGGTTGAAGAAAAATATCAATATCATTTCCTGGACTTAAGGGGCCGGGAATGATCACGGAAACTATAAAAGAGGTCTGCTTCATTCCAATCCATGGAGGCAGATTGTATGGTACGAGTACTACAGGCCATGTTCTATGTTTCGAAGACAAATTCTTATAGGGATTAAAACCATCACTACTTAGTCCAAGCCTTCTGTTACGTATCTCCGATACCGTAAATCAAATGCTTTCCATGCTTCCCCATCTGCCGGATGTCTCAACAAACCATCATTCACACGGGTTTCGGCATGCCATCTCATATGCATCGCGGTTTTAGTAGACATAAATAGTCATTTAGCCTAGGAATTAAGGGGAAATAACGCAACACTTTCGTGGGTTTTCGTTTTATTTTCCAACGAGACGAACGGCATTTATGACAAAATTCTTGACTAGCCCTCTCACCCCAATAAAGCATACAATCATTTGGGCAAGCATGGATCTTTTCATAACCAAGACCTAAAGCATCAATTACTTTCTTGCATTTATAGTATGTTCTTGGTAAATGAGCGTCCGGATGTGTATCGAGAAATAGTTGAAGAGTCATTTCAAATGACTCCTTATCCCAACCTTTCATGAACTTAATATGAAACAAATGTAAAAGAAATGATAATTTGGAAAAAGATGTACATCTGGGGAATAATTCTGTTTGTGCATCTTCCATAAGCTCATGGACTGTACTTCTTGGTGGCTCAACCTGATCCAACTCGACTGGCTCCGCTAGTTCCTCCGAACCAACTTCTAAATTGGTATCAAGGATTTCATCTCTATTTTGAGCAAAGGCTTCGCGTAATAACCCATCCATATCAACCCCCCTTTCCTCCTGTAGAACGTTATGAAAAGGCGAAAGAAATTCATTATTGCGGGATGCAGAAGGTTCCTCTCCATGAAAAATCCATTGTGTATAATCTTTTATAAAGCCATCACATATCAAATGAACCCTACATTCCTCACGGGTTCGCATCAAATAATTTTTGCAACGAATACAAGGGCATAATATCTTTTCACTGTAAGACTCGTTTTGAAATGCAAAATCAAGAAAAATCTCAAGACCTCTTTTATATTCCTCACAATCTTGAGGCAATTTTATCCAAGACTTATCCATTCACTTAAAATAGCTATTATCTACAATAATCACATATTGAAATATGAACAATAAGAAATTGAGATATGAACAAGCAAAAAAACTCAATTGCAGTCAAAATATCACTAACTTTGCAAAAATTTCAGATAGAAACTTCATAAAATCAAAATTACGGTCAAAATAAGAAATGAAATTAGGTCATACATGAGGGTTTTGTGAAAATCCAAAATTGATCCTTCAGCAAGAACTCTGTGATGGCCTGAAAGAACAGCCGAGACGTAGGCTGAGAGAACCGTCGATGAGTTTTTGAAATATCGTATTTCTTCCAGTTGAGAGAGAGTAAACGAAGGTCTAAGACTTCGTTCAGAGAGGGGGAGAGAAACTCAGACTTGGGTCTTCCTTATCAATCGTATCAGAAAGGAGAGTAGATAACAATTGGGCCAGTTTTTATTTTCTTCTCCGGCCCATATCAAATGATTAATGAATATGTGGAATAATGCAACTAAATGGTTCAAGAACCTTGTTATTTTATTATTGCTTGTTATTTATTTGATATTTGCATATTTATTTTATTATTTCTTGTTATTTATTTTATTATTGCTTGTTATTTATTTGAATATTTGCATTTTTATTTAATTATTGCTTATCTTCAATTACTAGAAAAGAATTAGTTAACCGTATTATATACAAGTTTCCAAATTAAATTATCATCATATTATTTTTATATCAAACAAAGGAACTTCATAATGTCAACCAAAAAAAAGAAACCACATATACAAGTCTTCATATCAAAATATCATATCTAGATATCATAATACCAATATTGTTTATTGCTTATCTTCAATTACTAGAGAAGAATTAGTTCACCACATTATATACAAGTTTCCAAATTAAATTATCATCATATTATTTTTATATCAAACAAAGGAACTTCACAATGTCAACCAAAAAAAAGAAACCACATATACAAGTGTTCATATCAAAATATCATTATATCATATCTAGATATCATAATACCAATATTGTTTCTAAATATCACATGACTTATCACTATATCAACAAAATACCACATTATCAAGGTACACAAAATATAGAGATTACCCAAAATACCACATGTCCCTATACCAAAATACCACATATCCTTATACCAAAATATAATTACATTATATGTAAATATCCCATAACTATTATATCACCAAAATACCCAAAATAAAGAAGAAAAATAGCTCCAAAGTCAAACATGCTCCTTGAAGGAGCACGGCACAAAAGAGTCTAGTAATTCATTGTTTGGAGATGTATCATGATCTTTGTTTCCAATCTAGTCATGAGACAAAGAAATTTCATTATTCAATATTAATATAATACAAACCAATAAAAAAAATATAATCTTAACACGTCACCTGATCGCCAAACATATCTACCATATCAGGATGCTTTTTTGCAAGAAATGCAAACATAGCTCTTTGACTTTCCTCCATGCGGGATTGTCGCACTTTCATCTTTCTATTATTTTTCTTTATGAGAGAATGTTTCTTTTTGTAGTGTTCATCCAATTTGGCGATTTCCATATCATGGTGCTCTTTTAAGGTAGCAATTTTCCTCTCATAACGTTCCGTCAGAGTAGAAATTTGACTATTAGAAGACATCCCATTTGACTTTGTACTCGATTTCATGCGGAAATACTCGGTGGGTGAAGGACCTATGCTTATCCCTCTTACGCAGCCACCACGTTCAGGACCCATTACTTCCTTAAAAACTTTTTCAGCAACCAAACTAGCATCTACTTCTGAATTTTGCAAAAGTGTCTCCTTCAAATAATTAGCTTCAATCTAATCAAATAATTAGAACTTAATACTTCAACTCTCAATATTAAGAAAATGTTAATATTTGAACAAAATAAAATATGATATACCATTTTTTCCTTTGTAGCTTCATTTATGTATGAACCGTCCTTTTTCTTGTGAGCCACTTCCCATAAAGTGAGCCGATCAACTACTTCTCCATCATTGCCATCCTCCTATTACACAAAAATAGAAATTCATTACATGCTTATTAATTTTTCATATATATCACAATTTTTTTATATGCACAACTTAAAAAAAAATAAAGTAATTACCATCTGTTTTCTTTTTCTCGCACAACTTTTCCTTCCAAGTGTATGATGATGCTTTTGCTTCTTTGCATTTTTTTGGTTCATCGCACATTGTTTCTAATGAAAAAACATACAATTATTCATACTTTGTTATAAATATTCACCAACATACAAATGCAAATGCTACCTTTTTCTTCTCCGAACCCCAATCAGCCACCAAAATCCGCCATTGGTCCAAAACAACATTATCAGGTGCCTTTTGTAAAGCTGCCTTAACCGTCCTATGTGTCTCAAAAATCTTTTTTAGTTTGACTTTGTGAGCTCTCCACCCGGTATTCATTTTACGAAATACCCACTTTTGTACTATGCCGGCCGGGTCACTATACATGAACTTACCCTATAGCACATTTGATATACATGTAAAAATATTATAAGGTATCCAATAATTTAGAAATAAAAAACATAATGAATTTCATACCTCAATAATTTTTCTCATTTTTGTCTTATATGGCTCAAAAGCCGGATCTTTCAAATTTAAAATGCTAATTCGTGCGAACGATCCACGTTAAACGATGTCATAACAAAAAGAAGAAAGCAGATATGAAGCTTTATTGTTTGGAATATATTCCTCACTACACTCTACTACAATTCGCTCGGTTCTTGGTAAATACCATATTTCCATTAAGCTAAGCCCCTTTACTTGCCGTTGTGATCGATTATCATCTACAAAAATAAAATATTAATAATATTAAGAGACAACAAATACTTAACTAATTTTGTTAGTTAATTTTGAAGCAACTTAATTTAAAGATCAAAATAAGTAATAGGCAATCTTACCTTTTATCACAACAAATTCATTTTCAAGTAGCTTGTTTATTCTTTCAGAAGCAACATCATCATTGGCCTCATCAAGCTCATTTACCCCATCATACTCATTGCCCTCACCAAGTTCATCTATCTGATCATGCTCATTGCTCTCGTCAAGCTCATCGACCATCTCATCATGGTCATTTGCCTCACCAAGCTCATCATAAGTCTCTGCTTGTGAAATTGGCACTTCTTGGGAGGCACTTGATTTTTTAGACTTTCTAGGCATTTTGTAAAGAATCCTATTATAAAAAATAAAAATAAGTTAGTAGTTTTCAATAATATTTAATTGTAAATATGATAAAATAAATAACTCAAATAAATCAACTTATTAATTCATATGTCTGTTATTTTAATACACAAACGTGTGGAAATTCATGAAAGAAAAGAAGAAAAAGTTGAAAGAATGTGGTGATTAATAACAGAAGCTTAAATTAGTTTCCAATACTAACTCAAGCTCGTGTCATCTTGAGTTATTATTGAATCTTTTAAGGGCTTATGGAAAACAAATAACTCAAACAAATGTCAGTACTGAAAAATGACGAAAACAAAAAAGATAAAAAAAATTGAGTGAGAATCCAACTCAAAATTAAATAATATCTCTAAAATTGAGTGAGAATTCAACTCAAAATTGAATAATATCTCTCAATCTAAATGTAAATTCTTCAATAAGTCCTTCTATTAACACATCAACAAATCAAATTAGAGAAAAAAACGAAAATAAAGGCCATAAGAAAGAATTTTAGAAAGGGATAGAGAGAGGCAGTGAAGACTTGAAATGAAAATGAATTAGGGAAATGAATTGAATTGGTACCTCTTCAACTCACGGAATTGAAGAGACTTGTCAGTTCACCGGTCCTTGGGAAGCTTGGATTCAGTCCATAGTGCAGCAGTCAAGCGGAATTGAGATGAGAATAGTTAGGCGGATTGAAGAAAAGGATTGAAGGTCGGAGGGGAAAAGAAAGTGGATATGAGTCTCTCTCCCCCTCTCTGAACGAAGATAATTTTAATGGCAGAGGGGAATAGAAGCTCGGAGTGGAAAAGAAATTAGGGAAACAAAGGTGTGGAAAAGAAAGTAGGAAATAAAATTTGGGGAAATTTTAGATATAGGTACTGTGATTTTGATGGCGGGGAAATTTTAGAAAAATTTGGAGAGAATTTCTGTTCAGAAATTTGGGGATGGCGGGGAGTTGAGATTTTGGGATGGCGGGATGAATATTTCAGGAATTCTGTGAGGAGGCGAGAGAGATACTGGCACAGGATCATTGTGCATCGTAACTCGCCAGTACATTTCTCCCAAAAATATTTTACTGACACTTGGCTATTGTGCCAGTACATTTTCGCCAGTACACAGTCTTCTTTTAGTAGTGTATGTATTTGAGATTCAAAAAAAGTGGACCGTATATTTGAGCCCACAAAATTGAAATGGTTAATTGACCCTGCAAAAATGATTAACTGACGTCCAAATTAACTTGGTGAATGCTTTTTGGAAACTAAATTACTGTCATGTGACAAGTTTTCTTAAATGCTCTATTAGGGTATCTCTCCAAAAGAATACAGCTCAAATTTAGAAAAGTTGGTGAAGTTCAAAATTACTCAATTCAAGTTGACATGCGTACTTGAATTTGGTAATTAAAGAAGTCGTTAAGTGAAAAACGAAAAGATCACTGATAAGCTGGCTCATTATTTACGCGCTAAATTTAAAATGCTTCAATAGATATGCAATGTAAGCTACTCGGATTTTGATATTTTGTAGGCGTAAATATGAAATTATGCACATCTAATTATAAGACTTGCTCATCGAAGAAACTTCCATTATAAGACTTGCTCATCGAAGAAACATATATATATATATATATATATATATATATTCAGAAAATAAAATTTGCAGTTGTAAGTGGGGCTAAGTCTGTTTGTATATGTTAATATGAACAAGAAAATAACTGGTAATTTAATTTCTTCTTCACGTTTCATACTTTCCAACTTTTTGAGAACTTCTGCTCTGTTCAATGCAAAATATATCAAAATTAATATGATTTGTATAATTTTGATTTCTTTATTTTGGACTAGTAATATAATCATTTTATGCTTTAATTTAATTTACTCTCTTATTACAGGTTGATCAGTAAAATCATTAGGAAAAAGTACAATTCTGACATCCAAACATTGTATTTGTAATATTTAGTCAAATTATCAAATGTTATTGAACTTAATTATTCTTATGCATTATGCATGATGTAATTATTCTTAATTAGATTATCCAATAGGGAAATATTGAATTAGTACCTGAAATATAATTTTGTCATGAAGCAGGTTTTTTTATTATTAATTTTCTCTCTGAAGCTTCAAATGTAATTTGTCTTACCTTGAAAAAAGGATAGTTGTAAGATGCTTTGTTTTTTATTTAAGACAATCCTTATTAAGAATTAGAATTTTGAAACTGCTACTTCTGCACAAAGTTTTTTTTTCCTTTTTTACAATACTTTGCTATTTATTTTACTAATTCAATTTTTTTATTAATTTTATTTTTGGTATGGATTCTTCTTGTAACAACATCCACTGAGGAGAAAATGCAGAGTATTTTCCACATTTATAAAGGGGTTGGAACTTGGATGTAAAGTAATAATTCCTAATTTCCAAATCTTTTATATAATCTCTTAAAAAGCAAAAAAAAAAGGCTTAAAATAATTTTTGACTGATCTATGTTTCATAATTTTGATCAGGGACTCAGAATCAAGTTCCTCCAGTGATTATAAATTTGGAGAGGTAAAATTAATATGTTCGATGCTTAATTTTGTTCTATTTAACTTATTTTTATATATTTGTTAAGATAAATTCATTTTTTAATTCTTTTTATTATTTAAAATCACCAAATTGCTACTTGATTTGTCAGTAACTTGGGATTTTGGTGTATGACTCTCCAAGCAGAATTTTTTTGGCTTCTGGTTTAATATATCTGTCAATTGCTACTTGATTTGTCAGTAAAAATATTTTTGAAGCATTATTTCTTGTAAATTTTCCTATAAACTTGAATCTTTTGAAGATAATGATTTTTAAAATATTTAATCCCTAGCTAGGAGAAATATCTTTGCGCAAAAAATTATTACCTGCAGTTGTGAATTCAATGTTCTTCAGGGTTAGTAGTGCAACTTGGCATGCCTTAACTTGGCAAAAATATGTCTATACTACCGTTATTATTTTTAGAGACCATTAAATGATGAAATATTTGCTACAGGGAAACTAAAATGTTAGATTTCATAAATTCTTCAAGGCAAATTTTTTTTAAGGAGATTTGTAGGCGTTTGCCTACTTTCTCAAAAATTCATTAGCTTAGAGTTAACATTACAAGAGTTGAACTGAATGGAGATTAGTTCCGAAATATTTTGTGAATCTACACTAATATAACAAATAATTTGATAACTTTTCACGTCATAACTATTCCCTGAGAAGAAAGGAGATAGGAGGATTTTTTTAATCGATTCAGCAGTTGGCTTTTCACTGCTCTGCCTGAACCCAGCCTGTCTTGAAGATCGTAGTAGGTGTCATCGCCTTAGAGCTGAAGATATGTCGGTTTTGTTCTTTCCATACTTCCCAAAGGCAGGAAGCCCAAAGTTGGCTCCAAACATGGCGGTCTTCTTTGGGAAATTTTAATTTATTAGAAAGCCAATTGCAAAGATTGCTTGATGAGAAGGACATAGCCTTTTGTGTGCAACCTGACGAGATAAGAGCCCAAATGGAGGTGATGAAGACACAAGTACCAAACAAGTGACCAGCGTCCTCGTCTTCCTTTAGACAGTTTGGGCACAGTCTCGAGTTTGGTCAATTCCATTTAGCGTGGTTGTCCATTGTTAGAATTCTTCCTTGTAGACAGAACCACAAGAAAACCCTTACTTTTGAAGGGCACTCTTTTTCCTGGGTTCATCATTATTTTATAGGCGGAAGATGTTGAGAAAGAGCCGTCCTTTGTCCAACGCCTAGGCAGAGATTATTTCATTCGAAAAAAAAATAAAGGAAGAAGGGAATTAGTCTTTTGAGGTCTTTGAGGAAGAAGGAGCGCCTTCTGTTCGGGATGAGGTTGATATGAACAACCTCATTTGTGTTGTAAATGAGGGATATACCGTTTGTACCCAAAACTCAACCCTTCATTTTTCTTTGGGAGACACGTCCATGTCCAATTTACTAGGCAGTGTCCTTCTCTACATTCCTTTATCTGATCACCAAAGGAAGCTCCTTGTTACTCTATTAAGTTTAGTAAGAAATCATGATGGAAGTTTGAAAGCTTGCATATAATACAAGGGAGTGGCATTTAGAACCACTTTCACGAGTGCTAGTCTTCCACCCAAAGAAAGCAATTTTCCTTGCCAAGAGGCTAGCTTGGATTGAAGTGAGCTAATTGATGGAAGAAATTCCTCTTGATTTGGTTTGCCTATTGAGAGCTAGAGACCCAAGTAGTTTAAATTTGAAGCTTTGCAAGGAAAACCTACGATAGCTTATATGGTTTGGTGAAGATTTTCCAGTATGGCTATAGGGGTGAAATTTCTCTTAGACTTATTTATTTTAAGATCCATGATGTCAGCAAAAATATCAAGGGCATAGGAGATGATCTTAAGGTTTGAAGGATGAGCCTCAATAAAGAGGATCGTGTCGTCAGCTAATTGTAGAGCTTTAGATGGGATGACAACCGGCGAGATGAGAAGGGGATTTAATTTTGTTAAGATTGTTTGGAGGGAATCAACAACAATGTTGAAGAGCATGGGAGATAAGGGATCACATTGCCAAAGGCCCTTTTTATGGAAGAAACTTTTTCGCGAGATGTCATTTACTTTTATGAGATAAGAAGAGGAACGAAGAAGTATCTTAATTCATTGAACCCAAACCGTTGGGAATCATCTTGACCTTAGAAGACTTAGGAGAAATTTCCATGAGATATTATCGAAAGTTTTTTGAAAATCCACTTTTAACATAACCGTTGGGACGTTAAATCTTTGATAATATTTTAATATTTCCCTTGACGGTAGAAAAGAATCCATAATTGCCTTTTTTTTTTTTTAATGCCATTTGTTTTTTACTAATAAGGGAGGTAAACAACTTTTGTAGCCTTTGAGAGAGTGTTTTGGAGATGATTTTTGGAATCGCCAAAATCACACTAATAGGTCTGAAGTCGTCTATGATATTGGAGCCCACCCGTTTAGGGATTAGGGTTGTATGAGCCGAGTTTAGTCTCGAGAGGTCTAAAGATTTCCTATGAAAGTCATGAAAGACGGAGAGGATGTCCTATTTGATGATTTCCCAATAGGTTTGGAAGAACTTCGCAGGTAAACCGTCCTGCCCGCTAGATATTATTTTGGAAGACTAAGAGTTGATTCTTTTATCTCCAATTCCGAGAAGGTTGAGACTAAGGTGGAGTTGTTTGAGATAGAATGATCGGGTGTAAAAAGAGAGAATAGGTCAGTGATGAGATAAGAGGAAGGAGGGGAGCCAAGAGTTATGATGAAAGAGTCGGTGAACGCTTTCTCAACAACAGAACTTGAGTTGAGCGTAGAGTGATTGATGGTTAGAGAGGAGATAAAAAAAATTGCCTTTTGGAGGAAGATAGTGCTTGAAATACGATGTGTTCCGGTCTCCTAACTTTAACCAAGTGCCAGACGACCTTTGTTGCCACTTTATTTCCTTTAAAGAACTAATTTCAAAAACTTTTTACTTTAAATCAATTCACAATATGAATTCCTCATCTGTGAATCCCTAGATTCTTCTGTACAATCTAGTAATTTGATGATGTTTTTTGTTGTAGTTAAGATAGAATCTTTGTTTGCGAATTCATTATTTGATCATGCAGAGAGTGCCTTCCTTAGAGATGCTAGTTTGAATAGGAAGACCTTTGCTTCGTTTCGTCCAATAAAAGGACAAGTCCAATGTGAGCTTACAATGTCACGGCAGTCATCGTGGTTGAGCCAAAAACATTCAAACTTGAAAGTCCTTTTTTGCTTTAAGGTTTTTGAGAAGGTAAGGAATAACGGAGCATAGTCGGAAGCCATGTTTGGGAGAGAAGACATAGAGTCAAAATTGAAGATGTGATGGGAAAGAAAATGCGGTCTAATTTGGAGAAAGTTGGTTGGGGTCGCCCATTCGACCAAGTGAATTTCCTATCTAGGACAGGGACTTCCTCTAGTCATATTTCATGTATTGTGTGATTAAAGTCACATAAAAGAGGGAGACAGATATTGCTACCTGTCGAGTCGTGAATTGTTCGGTGAAGATTGAAGTCCCTGACAAATCCACTTTGAAGTTGACTTATTCGCTCGGCCTCCAAGACCCAAGGGAGGTCAAAGAAAGAAGAGATTGAGTTAAATTCTAGAAGAATCTTCTTTTTAAGGTTATCATTATTGGGGCCGTAAACATTTGTTATTAGGAAAATGAGAGCCCGAAGGTGATTGAAGTATCACACTAAGAGAGAACCGATTTGAAAAAGAGTTAACAAGAGTAAAATTCTTTTTTCAGGCGGTGATTACTCCGCCTGTATAAACTATAGTATTCTTAAAAGCAAAAGACTCAAAAGAAGCCATACAAATGGAGCAAAAGTTGAAGAAAGCTGTATCGCTCCACTTTATTTCCTGGAGAATAAATATGTGACACAAAGAATCCATAATATAATTTTTTTATCACAACACACTTGCGAGGATTGCCACACTCTCTCACGTTCCAACATAAAAGTTTGTTACACAACATTAAATAACATAAAAAGTCCAAAAGGAAAAGAAACAAACAAGAGAAACTAAGAAAAGAAAGGGAAATAAAGAGTTGTAGTGGGTAGATCATTCCTCATCCGATCCTTTGTCGGAATCCCCATAGTCGAGGAGGTCTTCACCCCATCCTGTTCCTTTAGAGCTATGTACAATAGGAAATATAAGAGGGTCATAACAAAGAAATGGATCTTTTGTTTCACTTGTTCCAAGTTCAGAGGTTGATAATTCCTTGGACTTTTTTGCTTTAAGTTGTGCTTGATTTCTTTTAGAGTAATGTTCAAAGAAGGATCAGAAGGTTGAATAGGTCTAATGAAGGTGGAAGAGTTTAAAGCCTTTGAAGGTTGAGAGGTGATT
Source organism: Juncus inflexus (assembly GCA_024447665.1). Taxonomy (NCBI): domain Eukaryota; kingdom Viridiplantae; phylum Streptophyta; class Magnoliopsida; order Poales; family Juncaceae; genus Juncus; species Juncus inflexus. Next base: position 1,398,892 of record JAJHPC010000013.1, on the reverse strand, counting down.
CCCAGGCAGGAGTGGATTTTGGAAATTAAAGCGCTAGATATAAGAGAGAGTAAGAGATTTGCCTTTGATAAAAGTTCCAAAATTCCAGCCCAATGCAACTTATTTTTGAGTAAGTGGTCCTTGGTTTTAGCGTGGTGCCTTTAAGTACAGGTGATGAGCCTTTACCATCTAAAACTTTACCGATTTCCTAAACCTAGTGGATTTCCTCAACCGAGCCAATCTACACATTGGTTTGAAAGGTAGGAGGTTTTTAGAGTTGGGCCATCTCTTAATTATCCTTTGAACTGGCCCAGATTTCTTAATTGTACCGGTTGGCTTAGAAATTAAGTGTAATTGACCCATAAGCTTGGGCTGAACCTTTTTAGATGGCCCAATAGTCTTATGTGGAATAATACAATTTGAATTAACCTGAGGAGACATAGTTGGCCCGGGCATAGGTGTCGTTTTGTTGTTCTTCAGTCCACGCGTGTGCTGCGTTTTCTTCTTCTTCTTCTTCGCATGTCTCCTCTGCAAATTATGTTTTGCCCTGCTTCTCTGTCCCTGGGCTGAGCGCTCTGCCTCCTTCTGAGCCCCTCCTCTGTCCCTAGGGTGACAGCGTGCTTTGGAGTCTGTTTTCCTCCTTTGACTTTTTTGGTGACCCCATCTTGTGTTGTGTTTTCTTGAGCATTCTTGACATAGCGGAAGTGGATTCAAGATTCAAGGCATTTAAGAAATTCAAGAAACCCAAAAAAAACGGATCAGTGAAATAAGATTAAGTCAAAGAAAAAATAAGAACTTAAAATTCGTACCTATCGGATCGAGAATTGATCCGATCTCAAACTTGAAGCGGAAGAGCTTTCCTTCTCCTTTTTTCACAAACCGGTAATGATTACCGATTTTCACCACACACACCTGTTCATTTAAAATCGCCTCCAATCGCTTCTCCAATCAAAACGACTCACAACCAATTCGATTCTCAATCAAATCGATTCTCCAAAACAACTTTCACAAATTCAACCGAATCAATAAAACACCACGAATCGTATCGTCCTCTATCGGTATCCACACGAAACAAACCCTTTAAATGGATGAAGAAAGGATATGCTAGTCTCCGTTCTTCACGTTTTGCATCACAGAAAATTCCAAAGAGAAATTCGGAATTTTTTCTATTTCTTTCTCTCTCTTTTGCCTAACAAAATGGAATGAAAATTATGAATGGTATAGACTCAAATCTAAGAACCTTTTGGGTATATATAGTCCTCCTTTTCAAAGAAGAGCATTTGCTCATTTAATTCTATGTACTTAGTTACTATATAACCATATATATAACACATCTTATCATATAAGATGTATGATTATATGTGACAATAACTATATAATTTTTCATATAACTTAGTACATAAGTTATGATTT
>JAJHPC010000013.1:1382500-1390000 GCA_024447665.1 Juncus inflexus | reverse complement strand
TTTCCTAATAGAAACATATGAAAGTATGTATATGATACAACTTGAGAGTTTTGTCTATCCTAAAATTTTTGAAAAGAGTTTGCAAGTTGCATAAATTCATTTATGAATTAAAGCAAACATCTCTAGGTGAATATTTATTATTTGATGAAATAACCAAACAATTTGGTTTTATCAAAAAATTAAAGATAAATATTATGTTGACAAGAAATTCAGTGAGAGCATAATTACATATGATGTGAATTAAGTGTAACAAGCACACATAAGTTTAATCTTAGTTAAAGTCACTAAATGATAATCAAGAGTATGATTATATACTTGAGAAGGATAAAGTATTCTTCTTAGATTATGGTGGACATAAAAATATGCAAAGTATTTGCATATGACAATGTTTGATAATCCATTTAAGAACCCAATCCCGCAAATGATGGTGATCATGTTAGGTCAACTGGTATATGATACCACGTAGATCAATGAGTATGAGATACTTGGTTGATTTGGTCTAGTGCAAGTGGGAGATTGATAGTGTTATGCTCCAGGCCAAAGTGTTTGTGACCTAGATGATGGATTGTAATAACAAACAAAATATTTATTCTAAGATATTTGTGTGTGACTTTGATAGTAAAACTATAAATTGTTATGAATGCTATTCTAAATCGTCCCTGGTCATTTATAGGATATTTGTGGAGACAAATATACTTGCAGATACATATAAATATATATTTATATACAAGCTATAAATGTACACCAGTATATTAGTTGACTGATGATTATGTTTTACTTATCATGGATAAATAATTATCAAGTCATTAACATAGGTATATGTTAGAGACCATATACTGGGCTGACCCGCCATAAGAATGCTACATGTTTTACGTCATTAGCGATTCTTGTAACATAAAGTATTTATAGTCCTTTGACCTGAGATTGTCTCGGTTTCCAACATGAGTAATTTTATACTTTAATATAATCTAACACTGCCTTTGACCGGGTGGTCATAACGGTTATGATTAGGTATACAATGAATCATGTAGAGGGATGAGTGCAATCAAGACGGAATTTGTTCCTCTCATAAATGAGAGAGATATCTTTAGGCCTCTTGATGAATTGAACTGAAGAAATGTATGGCCATACTCAAATGAATTAATAAGAGTTATTAATGTCATTTGTTCTTGTTCAGTTTAATTTGGGATCAAGAAATATTATTCGATTAATATAAGGATGACGTATTACATGCCTTATGATCGATATAGATATCGTGTGACAAAGGGACTAAATACGTGATTGTTGATTAGGTAAATCGGATCACCGATATTCACTAAGTGAACCTACATGGTCACACACAAAGAACAAATTGAAACGGGCGCAGAAAATCCTAAAGACTTATATGATGAGTAGCATAAGAATGTCATAAAATATATTGTCATCTTATGTGATAAGATGTGATATATATATATATATATATATATATATATATATATATATATATATATATATATATATATATATATATATATATATATATATATATATATATATATATATATATATATATATATAAAGACTATGAGCACAAAAGATCATGTAATCTAGAAGAGTCTAGATGATGGCATATGGATAATGATGAGTGATGTCATACACATCTTTTAGTGTGAAGAGACATGACTCTTCACCTCTATATAAGGACATAGAGGGCTCCAAATTCAGAACAGACAACACATCATTCTCTCTCTCATTATTTCTCATTCTCATTTGTGTGGCAACATTGCGAAAGGGTGCTTTCCTTTTTGTATAACTACGAAAGGGTGCCTTCTTTTGTATGACAACATGAAAGGGTGCGATTATATGAGAGGAATTATATACATCTTTTGTGAGATAAAATAAGAAGAGTTTTCTTATGCAAGAGAAGAACAAGCCACTAGCATATATATTGTTCTTCTTCCCGTTTTAAGAAGTTTGTTCGTGTGGACACCGGTAGAGGCATTCGTACTTTCGGGGCTTGTGATCTATTTGGCCTAAGAAGATGAGAACGATTTGTTGAGAGTTTTGGTGGAGACCGATTGTGTGTGCGATAGATGACTTCCGCACGATCCTACCTAGACGGCCTAGACGGAAGTAAAATCGGTTAGGACGGTAACCGGTTTAGAGGCGCATGGACAACACGCATGGTTTGAGCGTCACGGATTAAGCGTAATCCGAAATGTATCTTTAAGATTTATTTCTTTGATTTAACCGATATGCACGGATCCTCGGATTGGTTTTGGACGAAATTTTTGTTTTTCCGCTGCGTTATGCACGTCTGAAACCCAACAATATATATATATATATATATATATATATAGAGAGAGAGAGAGAGAGAGAGAGAGAGAGAGAGAGACATATATAGACATATATATATATATATATATATATATATATATATATATATATATATATATATATATATATATATATATATATATATATATATATATATATATATATATATATATATATATATATATATATATGTCTCTATATGCACGCGAAGCTGGACCTCATATATATATATATATATATATGCACGCGAAGCTGGACCTCTTCGAGAAACGCTTCTTAGAAATGTTGAACTCGCTCATGGAGATATGCAACAGACGAGAAACCACCATCCAACCTCATCAAGATGAAGCTAGCCATTGTGATGAGGGTCTTAGGGTTTTTGAACAACAGGAAATTGGGGAATCTCTTTGTGATGAGGGCTCTAGGGTTTTGAAGAATTAGGGGTTGAGGGTTCTCAAGGTGATGAGGAGAAGGAAATGCTCAAAGGGGAGGAAAATGAGGAGAACAAAGACGCCAACTTTGAGGTGGGGGAATATTTGTTTGATGGGGAATGTGGGTCGAACGGGGATTTAGGGAGTGAATTTTGTGAAAGCTCGAATGATGTGGAACGTGAATCAAATTGGGGCTTGCAGGTTGAACCTTGTGATGTTTTGAGTTCCACAAAACCTAGATTTGACTTTGTGGATTTTGGGAATGAAGTGGAATGTAAGTCGAGCGATGAATCGAGGGCTGAAACTTGTGACGAACCGAACACCCAATACCACAAGCCAACTCCACAAAATCTCCCAAACCCTAGTTCTTGCCAAACCATTCATTACACCGAGCTTGATATAAGCGGTGTGATGTTCGTTGACCTTCCAACCAATCGAGAAGGAGTGCATTTGGTTATTGAGTTGCACCTCTCGACGGGAATCGACTCCAAACTCCTTCCAAAACTAGAAAGACCCTGTTTTTGCGAAAACAAGGACAAACGGCAATGCAGACCGATTCTCTTACCACCGTGTGAGATTCTCCAAGGATTTGCTCACATTTATGACCCTTTCCAAAGAGGCTAACGCAAAGGCGTCGGGCTCGAGACGTAAAACGGGAGCGCTTGGCGAGAGGCAACTCGTCATGTCAGGTCGTATTTTTCCTTTTATTTATTTTTTGTAATTTTTCTTTTCACAAAGCCTCTTCAATTACACTTAAAACTTTTTGCAAAGGTTTAAGTGTGATGAGGGTAGTTTTGCACAAAATCCTTTACTACTTCCAATTTTCACAATTCCTAAACTTTCTCTTGTACATACAAAAGTTTAAGTGTGGTGATATTGATTTTGTGCAAAACCGAATTTTGTAACTTTTTTTGCGTGAAAAAGTAATAATAAATAAATATAAAAAATATGAAAAATACAAAAATACACAAAAAAAAAACTCATAAAAATTAAAAATTTTGTTTTTATTTTATTTTCCTTATTTTTGTAAATAAGTTGTTTATTTTTGTAAATACACTATCTTGCTTGGATTTGTAAATAAATAAAAAGATTTTAAAAGGAAAGTGGAAAAAAAGGATTTTTGATAAGGAAGTGTTTTAGAACTAAGCCCCTTCGAGCAACACTGAAAAAATATAGGGTTTTGGAAAATGATGAATAATTTTTGAAAACTTTTAAAGGATATTAAATTATTTTCCATAATATTTTCCATTCCACCTCATTCCATCTATAATATCCACATAAAGTCCATTAATAGTTTGAAAATTTCATAACGAGTTCATCTCCTCAATATTTTACGACAAAATATAATGTTTCCATCCTTTAGTGCCGTATTTAAATTTTTCGGAATTATCCCTATTTTTCAAACTGTGGTCTCGTGAAATGTCTAATTTTTATCAGCCCTTTGAAACTTGTTGAAGATCTACCACCTAATTTCTAGTACAAAAACGTATTATTTTAAGAAATAGTTTTTAAATAATCTGTTACACCTAGTCTTATGGTGACCCTCAAGGGTGTACGGCGCGAGAGATAGTTCTTAACGCTTGGTTACAGGCAATCTAACTTGCATGGTACCAAGTAGCTGGGTATCGGTGATGATGAATCATTGGTATTCATGCGGAAGGGCCCGCTGCATGGCCTCGAATCCGAGTATGCTAGAAGTGACCAGAGGGATATGATCCGCCGCGGAGAGGCAAAGACTGGGGTAGCAGGTTATTAAAATATAAAAAAAAAAAATTTATAAAAAAATAATAAAATAATAAAATAATAAAATAATAATAAAATAAAATAAAAATAATAAAATAAAAATAAATAAAAATAAAAATAAAAATAAATAAATAATAAATAATAATAAATAAATAAATAAATAATAATAATTATTATATATATGTATATACTTTTTAATAAAGAAATAAATGATTTTAGTGTCATTGGACACCATTTTGTGCTTGAAATTGGGTGTGTGAACTTTCAATCTGTTTCAAAGGGCGAAGTGAAATTTAGCTGAAACTTTTGTGCGAAACTTAAGGGGTTAAAGTAGAAAATTTTTCTTAGGGTACTATTTTGTGGAAAATAGATAATTGGGATAAAAGATTGGCGAGTTGAAACGAACTTGAGATTTTAAAATTATTAATGGACATTCACCGACATTCGTGTATTATTATTTAAATTTACGCTTGAGGGCAAACTTGGTTTAAGTGTGGTGAGATTTGCAATGTGTATTTTTATACACATTTTTAAGGTTTTTATCATATGAATTTCACCATTAAATCGCATAAAATGATCAAAAAGTGTTTAAAATTCATAAAATTCATTTTTAAACCTCTTAATACACTTTTGTGTGATTTTTCAGATAAATAGACCAAGAAAGACAAATTTGGAGAACTTGGGTGAAAAGTCAACTCAAATGAAGGGCCAATTTGCAAAATATGGGCCAAAGATGGCCGAATTCTCCACAATCTCCGCGAAAACTTACACACGCTACTCAAACCTTCGACAACCTTTTTCCGACCAATAATCCAATCAAAAACACGAAAATTCACGAAAATATAAAAACTCAAACCCGAAAACTTCCTTTGACCAAAAAGTGAACTATCCCAAAAGGGGGCAAACTGAGTACCAAATTCAAGAGCTCGACGAGATGAATTCAACATCACAAATTTCACGAAAAAAAAAAGACCTTCTAGAACCTCCAGAAAAGATTGGTAAAAATCTGGTCAAATGGGTCAAAGTCAACATACCCAGTCAAACCCGCTCGAAAAATCGCTAAAAATCTGAATTTCTCAGAATTGAACATGCTTAGTGTCAAACGACTCGTCTTGACAAGGCGGATCTGTCAGTGGGGTCCACCGGAGTCAATTCTCTAGCGATTGGAGGAAAAAAATGCAAAAAACTGTTGTTCAGCCAAAAATAAACAGTTTCAAGAGGCTGTTTTCTTGAGCTCACCATTTACTTCACGGGGCTTTGTTTTTATTAATTAAAACTCCATTATATTCTTCTTATTCTCCTCTTTTCATTGATATAAGTAAATCAGAAAATGATCAAGAATTGAGAGAGAAAATTGAGTTTGAAGATGAGTAGTTTTTAACGGTCAAATTTTTGGCTAATTTGAGCTGTTTGAAAAATGGCTGCACAATGAACGGAATTTGGGTTCTGATTTTGCGAGAGCCATAACTCGAGAAATACACAACGGTTTTGAGTGATTCAAATTTCTACGAGATCACAACGAGTAGTATAATAGGTTTTGTAGAGGAAATTTTCGTTGAAAATCGATAGAATGGTGACTTTTATCTCAAGTTTTAGATGCAGCTCAAAAATAACAGAAATTTAAGAACGAATTGAAAAGATATTTTGGCGCTGATGAGAGCTGGATGATCCAAACCTGACCAACCAAATTACCAAACTGCCCCTAACCTCCATACCTCCATCAATGGCAAAAGAGTAAATACAAGTCTCAATCATCTATATAAAGACCTTCAATCTCCACACATTCCACACATCCATTCCACACACATCCATTCCACACATTCCACACATCCATTTCTACACATCACTGTACATACCACTCATTCTCTTCATCTTCTTCCTCATTACAACCCTAATAACCATTAATGGAAGCTTTAGAGCAAAGATTTGAGTTCGGAAATCCGATTTGAGCAAAAATGGGCTGAAGGCGTTCAAACCCAAAATTCTCGATCTAGAAGGCTCGAGAAGTCAAGGGGAGCTCCAGATCAACTCCAGGGACCTCTTGGAAGGGAGTCGTCATCTCGGTTTGGTTTGATTCTCGTTTAAACTCGTTCTTTTCCCTGATTTTTCAGATCTGAATTTTTTATGTAAAAACGATGAAATATAGATCAAATCTTGTTTTTAATGTCATGAGTGGGTGAATCTATGATAGGGTTAGACATTTGTATAATGTGTGATTGAAATCTTGCGTTTATTTGATTCAATTTTTTCTATTTGTGAAGTTAAGTTCAAAACACTAATTTATTGAATATTTGTCTAAATCTGTTTCGAAGAAGAGTTTTAGATCAAATTGAGACTTACAAATCTGTGTTTAGGGATTTATTGATCATTAGAACACTTGGAAAAGGTTCTTGTTTGATTGATTTTGGTTTTGGATCGGATTTGAACCCAAAAACTGAAAATAGAAGTTTTTAGTTGAACTTTAAGTCTTGATTCATTTATTAAGTATTTTTGGAAGAAAATACTCAAACCTTGCTTCTGGATCTGTTAAGATTGTTTTCTAAGTGATTAATGATATCTATATTATACAAATTGCCAAATTAACCCTATGTTTATCCATAAAAGTTAAGATCTGTCCTGCTGCAGTAATTGTTTCTGTTTTTTCAGTCTTTTTACTTCAATTTCGAGTCCAAAACAAATCTGAAAATTTAAATATATATTTTTATTTTAAAGTACTCATTTAGTAGATAATTCTCAAATCAAATTTTGCCCAATTCCTGTTTACAATCTGTGAGATATTAATTTTTCAAATTTGTTATTTTCCTGTTTCTGTTTTTCTTTTTTTTTTTTTTTTTCAATTCTCTGTTCAGTCTCTTTCTAATTTTTATAAATATAAAATAAAATAATAAAAATATAAAAATAGTCATATCTGAAAGATTCCAAATTGTAGATTCTATTTCTTGAATTTAAAATAGTATTTGTTAATACATATTTTGAGATATTACACCATTTTCAACTGCTGGTCTGTCTG
>JAJHPC010000013.1:1267500-1377500 GCA_024447665.1 Juncus inflexus | reverse complement strand
AAACTTTAAATACATACATTGCACCCCCTTACTTTGGATGAAACCCAGGGGGTGTTAGAAAACAATGGTCCAAAATCTTTCCCTTTTCAAACAATCTGTTGCAAAAAGAATATCTCTAAGGTTAACCTTAAAAACAACCCTTTTAAGCGAAAAGATAAAAAATCAATAAAAGAAAAAAAAGAAAGAAAAAAAGGGAACAACAAAAAATCACTGTGAGCCTACGCAGAAGCTGAAGAAACAAAAAGCCTGTTAAACTATATGATCGTTTAGTGCTCTCTCCAAATCAAAAAAGAAAGTAGAGAGTCAAAAATAACTCAGTTGAAGAGCAAGCAGCCAAGGCTGGCTTGCTTGAAGAACTGAGAGTTGAGAACATCACCTCTAAAATCCATTATCTGTTGTCACTGCTAACAAAGTTGAGGATTTTGTAGGCTTTAAAAAAGTTAAAAGCACAAATAATGTGCAAGCTGGACCGTCAGGAATTGACATGGGAAATGGTCGGCCAATGGTACCGGAGAGTGACTCCCCCGTCCAAGTGGAGTCTTTCTGATCAAACTCTCATTATCTCTACTTTTGTGAGAAGCAAACTAAGTTATAGTTTATGCTTGCTCAATCTATGTATCTTTTGTTTTCTCTCTGTTGTAGTGTTTTATTTATGGATATCTTATAACTATGTTCTTTTGACCTCCTAGCGTGGAACCTTAGGGGATTTGGAAGTGATGAAAAATGTAATATTGTAAGGGATACAATTAGAAACGCTCATTGTAAAATATTGTGTTTCTAAGAAACTAAATGGAACAACGTCAATTCCTTTAAAATAGCACATATCGCACCAACACGCCTAAAAAATTTCTATGCAAATAATGCCATCGGGTTAAAGGGTGGTACTCTGACTAATTGGAATGATTCTTTCAAACTCCTTCACTCTTTTTCTACAACACACGTTTCCAACGTTGTGCTACAAGATACTTCCTCTCTTAACTCTTTTCTCATTTCGAATGCATATGACCCAACTGATGATACTCTCAAACAAGATTTCCTTCTTGAGATTAGGCAAATTAGAGCGGACAACCCAACATATCCGTGGATTCTCTTGGGTGATTTAAACATTCCAAGAGAAAGAAGGGATACAACGTCTGCTAGTTTAAACTTTTCCTCTCTCTCGATTTCAATCAGATGATTTTTCGATCTTGATCTTTTAGAAACTCCATTTCGTGGAAGAAAATTCACGTGGACTAATAAAAGAGCAAATCCATGCTTGTCTAAATTAGACAGGACCTTCCTATCCCCACAATTCATCTCCTCCAACCTTAACTCAAAGCTTTATGATCTACCGTCCTCAAAATCCGATCATGCACCCCTAATATTATCTCTATACTCTCAAGACACACACCGTCCAAAGCGCTTCAAGATGGAAAGGTGGTGGTTCAAATACGATGAGTTCAAAAATATAGTGATACACTCATGGTCTACTCCCACTTATCAAAACTTAACTTCAAAGAATTACCTAATAAAACTAAAAAGATTGAAGCAAACTTTGAAGGTGTGGTCTAGGGACTTTAAGAAGGGATGGAACACATTACTTGCATAAGCCAAGTGGGTGACTCAGCTTTTAGACAAACTTTAGGAGAATCGGACCCTCACAAATGTTGAATTCGAATTAAGGATGTGATTAAAAAAATCGCACATGATCTAGCAAATATTAGTGAACTCAAATGGCAACAAAGACTCTCTTGTAATTGGATTAAAATGGGTGATAAAAATAGCTCATATTTTCATGCAATAGCATCCAAAAAAAAAATTATATCCCATCCATTAAAACCTCTCTTTACTTAGACCAGGCCCTAGATTGTTCTAGTGACATTCTAAATGCCTTCATATCTCATTATACTTATCTCTTTGGATATATAATTAATGAATCTAGAGATGACAATTCCTGTGACCTATTTACTTCAACAATCTCAAAAATGAACTTGCCCCACTAGCTATGCCTTTCGAGGAGATTGAAGTCAAGAAAATCATAGATGACTTCCCAAAAGGAAAGTTCTCAGGTCCAGACGGTTTACCAAATGAGTTTTTACAATTTTTATGGGAAATCATTAAAGATGATATCAGAGATGGAGCTTAATAGGGACTGGGGGGGGGCATGGCCCCCAAAATTTTGACGGAGTAGTATATATTAGTAGTGCTTTAGTAGAATTTTTTTTGAAATACATGTATTTCTATGCATTTGCCCCCTCCCCCTCCCCCAAATTTTTTTATAGTATTAATCAGTAGGAAGAAATTTTTTCGGTCCCCCCAGTAAATTCAGTCAAGCTCCGTGCTTGGATGATATTATGTGGCTCATAAAGGACTTTGAGAGAAATTCACTTGATCTATGGAGATTAAATGAGGCCGCGGTAACCTTAATACCGAAGATGGAAGGACCGACGCACATAAATCACTTCAGACCCATTAGTTTTATATGTGCCCCAGTTAAGATTATTTCCTCTATTCATACAAAAAGGTTACAACCTTATATGGAGAAATTGGTTCATCCCAATCAATCGGCATTTATAAAAAAGAGGTCAATCACAGAATCTTTTCTAGTGGCTCGAGAGTTGGCATCTTTCACGCACAAAGCAAAAATACCCGATGTCCTCTTTAAATTGATTGCAAACCAGCGTTCGACTTGGTGAATTTAAATTTCTTGGAAGCCATGTTAGTAGCACGAGGTTTCCCGGCACTTTGGATAATATGGATAAAACACTTGCTTAAATCATCCTTGTCCTTCCTCAAAATTAATGGGCTTGAAAGCTCATCTTTCTTTCACACGAGGGGAGTTCGTCAAGGAGACCCCCTTTCGCCTTTATTCTTTAATCTTGTGGTAGATATACTTCAAACAATGTTAGCCAACGTCATGCCTCTCATGAACCAACATCGTGTAATACATCCCTTCTTCAGTTCGCGGATGATACAACATATTTTGCAGAGGCATCACTGTTTAATCTCAAAATAATGATGTCAGCACTTGACATATTCGCAAAGATGAGTGGTCTTATAGTGAACCCAGAAAAAAGTTCTTTTACGACCTTACTAATTCCAGATCATCAAACTCCTCCTATAGCTACAATCTTGAAATGTAGCCAGACTGATCTACCGATTAAGTTCCTAGGATTACTACTTACAATATAGAAACCAAAAAAGAGTCTCTTCATTCCGCTTCTTCAGATAATTTAAAAGAGACTTTTGGGTTGGAAAGGATGACTACTATCTTATGGAGGGAGAATGACCCTCATACAAGCCATGTTGGAGCCGACTCTCAACTATTTTATGCAAGTGTTTACTCTTCCGGTATGATTCATCCAACAATTCGAGAGAGTTGCTCAGAGCTTCCTATGGAGAAGTGATAAGCCTTGCTATGGAGGACATTGCCTCGTCTCATGGGACAGACTTTCCAGGCCCAAAGATCTCGGCGGATTGGGCATCCTTAAAATTTACAAGCAAATATAGCCATGCTCACTAGATGGATTTGGCACATGAGGCAGAAACTGGATATCCCACTAAGCTCCATCATAAGAACACTCTGCAATTTCTCGCCTCTCTCCTTCTCCCAAGCCGTCCCATCTAGGCCTTCTTTCTTCTTGTGTGATCTATTGCAACTGTTATCCATATTCATACTCTCTACTCGGAGTATAATAGGGTCCGTCTTTGAGACACTATTATGGACGGATCCATGGCATCCGATCGGTCCTCTACACAAAGAATTTCCAGCCGTTTACGATGCGGCGCCAAACAAAACAAGCTCTGTCAGGCAGGTGTGCCTTCCAAACTGGGATCTTAATTTATTCATTTCTTCAAAAACTGGATGCTCTCCACAAGCATCACAAGTCCAAGCCATTTTAAATAACATCCCCCTCTCGGACCCTAAAGACAATCTATGTTGGCGCTGGACATCATTTGGAATTTACACTTCAAAATCATGCTACAATTTCTTTTTTCAAACAGACACAAAGCCTTTGTGGGATAGCAAAATTTGGAAAATAAAAGCCCCCACAAAAATCTGTTTCTTTCTCTGGCTCCTACAAGCAAACCGATTACCCACTCAAGAAAGCGTGGAGTGCGACAAGATGACCCTTTGTCACCTCTTCTTTTTGTGTTGGCAGCCGATGCACTTCAACCCATGTTGAAGAATGCATTTCCATTTGGGCATAATTTTCTCGCCTCCAACTCACTGTCTTTTTAGTATGCGGAAGATACTAGTTTTTTGCTGAGATATTACAGAGAAGGAATTTCGCGGTTCAAAATTCTCATTCAGACCATCTCGATTATTTTGGGTTTAAATATCAATTGGGGCAAGAGTGAACTTGTAGCGATTAATCTATCTATTGAAGAACAAGCAAATTTTGCTTAGCTCCTTCCATTGCAACCTGTCAGATTTCCCGACGCTTTACCTTAGCATGCCTCTTGACAGTCAAACAACACAACCGAATAAGTCTTGCTTCCTGCCGCTAATCGATTCATTTCATAAACACTTGGCTGGTTGGAAAGGCCTGTTCCAATCCACAGAGGGAAGAATCATGTTGGCTAAGTCGGTTCTCTTTGCCTTACCGATGTATTTCATGCAGTGCTTTAAACTTCATGTGTGGGTAACCAATGAGATGGAGAAGATTCAGAGGCAATTTATCTGGAAGGGCAACAAAGATACGAGTACCCATATAATTAATTGTGGTTTAATGATTGCCCCAAAAATTAATGGCGGTATGGGAGTCAAAGATTTAAAACTGCATAATACTAGTCTTTTGCTAAAATGGTGGTGGAAATTTTATCATTGTGAGGATTCTCTTTGGACAATGGTGGTGAGAGATAAATATGGGCCTCCAATTTTTCCCCTGACTCGGATTAATCAACACGCAAGCCCTTTCTTCTGGAGGGATCTCTTGCGTATTCTCCCTCTGTTTTTTCAGTTGATTCATTCGAATGTCGGCAACGGCGAGGGAACAAGCTTTTCGTACCATTCTTGGGTGTCGCCTATCCCGCTAGCGAAGGAATTGCCGTCTTTTTTTTCTTTCTTCGAAGCTAAAAATGTTTCAGTCACTTCTTGGAAGTTGGGAGTAGAATCTTCTAGACTATCTCTCACTTCAGTCCGAAGAGGATCTCTTAGTGTTGGAGTTAATGCTAGTAGACTTTTTTGCTTCTTCGGGGATGAATACTTGGGAAATTTTGGGATCGAGCTCGAATAAATTCCCAGTTTCCAAGGTTTATCTGTTGTTGGCAAATAGAGGAGTCAGAGTGGAGGAGGTCTTCAGTCTCCGGAAGTGGCAATTACCGGCGAAGATCAAACACTTGGTGTGGATGATTGTTCAGAAAAGAGTTTTGACAGGCAAGAACTAACTTAAAAGAGGAGGTGACAGTCTTGGGTTGTGCGTGTGTTGCCTCCACTTCCAGTCTCGAAACGGTGGATCACCTATTCTTTGAGTGCATGTTTTCCAAGAGAATATGGACTCGGATCTTGGGTGAATGTGGATTACATCAAGAACCAATCGCATTAAGGGGCGATTATTGGAGGTGAATTACTTCAAGTATGACAACAATGGAAAGGAAAAATTAGGAAATCTGGTGTGGATGGATGTGTTGGCACGTGTGGCTAATGCGTACGTCGGCGAAATTTAGAGGCGATGTGGTGGATGAAGCCGGTTACTTCTGGCAGGTTAAGACTAGTGTTAATTTGTGAATTAGAGCTAAGTCCAATATGTTGTAACTATATTATCTTTCATGTCATTGTTTGTTTGATGTAAGCTAAGTTTGTGATCAGAGGGATGCTGGTTTAGGCAGTACCGGTGAGTCCAAGAAACCCACGCAACTCCTTCACGTTCTTCGGTGTGGGCCACTCTACCATTGCTTCGATTTGACGGGCCGGACCACGGTGTTCGCGCCGGGGGTTAACAAGTAGTAGGAGTGAATGTCATTTCCTGTACAAGCAGAGGAGATACCGTAGCGTAGCACCAAGCTGGAAAGCTACAATCAGAAACTACTAGTCCGGCCGGATATACATATTAGGTCCGTTAAAACGGCTAGCTTGTACAGAGAAGGAATCGATGAGGTGTAAGAAAGACCTGATTTGTCTTGAAGAAGAAGAAAATTGAAGAAAGCATCAAAAAAATCAAAAAGAAAGAAGAGAAAGAACTGGGAGTTGGCACCGTAATAACAGTTCGAAACGAGGATGGATACATGAAAACCGTTTGGCGTGACCTTTACAAAGAAAGACGGGTGCTTTCTTTAGGCAGTGTGGCTTCGAAAGACGACCTCAACACAAGAGATGAGGATGAAAAAAAGGTAGAGAATCCTTATCGAGGGAGGTTGATCTTATAACTCAAGCAAGTTCCAAGAACGAGGGTACCAAAAGAGAATATACGCTAGGGCTTCGTCCAATTCGCCTGTAAATGGACTTCCCAATTCTTTGACTGTTTGGCTTGTTTTCTTCCTCAATTTGACCATGTAAATCTTCTTTTTCTGCAGCATTGCTTCTATGATCTTAGGAGCACTGGCCGCCATGGCCCAAACGAAAGTCAAAAGACTTCTAGCTTATAGTTCGATTGGACATTCCTAATTTGTAATAAACGTCTCATTTAATGAATACATGGGGTACATCTGTACACCCCTTATTTTCTTTAAAAAAAAATTAAAGAGATAAGTGCGCCGTTAGTCCCGTACTTTATTGGCATTGCAATTTAGTCCCTGTACTATTAATTTGAACTTTCAGGGACTAAAGAGTTCAAATCCATAGCACAGGACTAAATCACAATCCAGATAAAGTACAGGGACCAACAGTGCATTCAATTTTATTCCTAAACTAAAAAGTAACTATTAATATAATTTTTTATTTGTCATTTTGGTGAATATGAAAGTGCTTAGCAGATCTTGTGGGAGATCAGATCCTCGAATTCGGTGCTAGAGAGACTAGACCCCTCCATTTCGCCTCCAAACAGAGAGGAGGTACACGCAAGAAGTCTGTGTCTCTTTCTATATCTCTTGACATCAGGCGAGACGACTGGCGCATCAAAATCCGCACAGCTTTGATGAATGATTTTTTTTTATGTTCAACCCATTGGTTTGAGAGACTTTTGCTAAATATGTGCTCAGTACGTTTGGCGGGAATTGAACCCATGACCTTTGAGTATACATGCAAATGTTTTAACTAACTAGGCGCCAGCTTTGATGAAAGATGAGAGGGAAGTTCTCCGAAGAGATCCTTTAGTCATGACACTAAAGCTCGAACTGATGATGCATCAAAATCCGTGCAAAAGAAGTTTGAAACCAAAACGGAAAGTTTTAGTTCCCCTAAAGCTGCTCAAACAGACGCTGAATAGAGGTCCGTGTAAAAGGACATTGAGATAGTGTGATCTTCTTCTCCTACACCTGGTCCACCTACACCACCTCAATCAAAACCTAATCTAGCCCCACCCCCTCTACCACCTACGCACGTGGACTGCCTCCACCTATGAACGGAGTCAAAGGCGGGTCCACAATAAAGGGGAAGCTCGCAAAGTCAACAGATCAAGAAGAATCTCAAGCTTTTGCATTAAGTCAAAGTCACGCCGGCGGTGTAGGATAGCCTTTGGGCTAAATAAATCTAATTTAAGGTGTGAAATACTCACTCCGGCAGTCATACCCGCATGAATTCACATATGTCATGACTAGACATGGTTGGATTGCATTGCGGAGGCACTCCTACAAATCAGGGATCACTTCCACCACATTTTCGCTCTCAAAAAGACAAATCTCAAATGAAGAGCAACAAAAGGAAAAAGGTGGAGTTCGCCGAACCCTCACCTGAGGATCATAGGGGTAGTTCGGGAGGTTTATGGCTTGTTTAATAGGTGATTTTAATGTCATTCCGTCAATTATAAATAAGCTCGGAGGTTCCTCCTCTCTTAACTCTAACATTAGGTGTTTTGCAAATTTTATACACCGTAGCAGCCTTATTGATGTTGGTTGCCATGGGCCGGTTTATACATGGACAAACCAACAATATACGGAGAAGATACACTATACAATTGGAAGATGAATCATGGAAGAAGACAAAGAAATTAGAACCGCATTCCTAAATCATTACTAAGAGGAATTCAAAACATGCACCTGCACAAAAAATCCACCAAGTTTACCCATTAGCCTTCCTTGCAACTTTGCCAGAAAGCTAACGGATCCTTCAATGCTTCACGACGAGCCTTCTCTTCAGTCCAATTTCCATTAGTTATTCTCTTAATAATCCCCAGTTAAATATATGGAAAATATCTCCTGTATCTCTCTCACAAATTCAATACTCAAAAACCAACTCACTTGTACAACAAGTGTTCGGCTCAATGAAGACCATTTAGTCTTTCATAGAGGAAAAAAAGATCGTGGATAAATACATGACCATTTTGAAGACGACTACAAACTAAAAAAAAATGCCAGTTACATAGACCAAGAACAAGACCCATTCTATCTTGGTTCAACTGCATGAAGCAGCGAGCCAGCTTAATATAACCAAAGCAAGCCCATTTAACCTCACACCATTTCACGGTAAAGGAAACCCAACTGAGAAAGGGAATTCTGTTTCAGTGCCTTCTTTTTCTCGACTTCTTGCAATGAACTCTCCTGAATGGAAACAAGTTTTTATATGTACCGTATCGGCCCAAGTATACGGTTCATCACAACCTATATATATATATATATATATATATATATATATATATATATATGGAAGATGCTAAAAAACATACGTATGCTCGAACATACGTTTTTTTAAAATACCCGTAAAGTGGTCATAAAAAGTAAAAATTCAAATTTCAACCATATGGATGTAATATATATGTTATGAATATGTTGTGGATTAATTTTCACAGGAATCAGAATAATATATCATTGCCATCATGTATCATCAAACTATTATTCCGATATATGTTTTGAATAGTGTTGCATATTTTTAATGATACATGATGGAAATGATATATTATTCTGATGCCTGTGAAAATTAATCCACAACATATTCATACCATATATATTACATCCGTACGGTTGAAATTCTTATTTTTATTTTTTTAGTACGTATTTTGGGTGTGGCTAAAAAATGTATGTTGTGCATGCGTATGTTTTTTAGCCACTCACACACACACACACACACACACACTATATATATATATATATATATATATATATATATATATATATATATATATATATATATATATATATATATATATATATATATATACCATAACAATTGGCGGTACGACTGCGGCCTCTTTTGGTACCGTTCATGATGTGATGAAAAAGACTGTTTGTCCGTATGCTTTGATATTTTGTCTATTTCTTTGACATCTATTTTGGTTAGCTTATACACCACTATAAATTTGTATACATGGGGGGAATTTGGTTAGACAGGTTAGCTAGGGTTAAAGTGCTTAAAAAAATAATTCTTAGTTTTGAGTCTCTAGTAAAAACTCTAGTTGTGGGCCAGATCTCTTTATTTATCGGAAAAGTCTAGTTAGCCCCACAGATACCATATTATTGCATATGTCATATTCACTTGATAATCCGGTTTTTACACTTGCTTGGTGATCAGCTTTGTAGTGGTCTACGATTTTCTCTAGGTGGATTTAATAATTGCAATTTCTTTTCTGACACAAGTCAAATTTGTCCTTCATTGTGTAAATACATGCTCATTAAATGCAATGTAATCATTATTTATACAGTGAAGTGACATATTATTATGTTATAAATTTTATGATAAAATAAATTTAGCTAAGTTCAATATTTGCAAGAAAAATGGTTATCAACTATTACAGTGAACTTGAAACATTAATGTTTATCACTACATTATTATTGATAATCACTACAGTTCCTAAAATATAATAATAAATAGTAATAATTATTATTATACTTTATATCAATTAATAACACCAATAAAATATCAACTATGCACAAAATAAGACAAATGATAATTCATTATTTCCTTGATAAAAATTCATACAAATTTACATTCAAAATAATAGAGAAACAAACAAAAATAAAATTCATACAATTTACATTCATTTTCTACAAGAACGTTAGTAATGAAAATAAAACTCCCATGCAACCAATATTCTATGAGCGAATTTATACAATCATCCAAATCTTCTCCTTGTATTAATTCCAAAAAATCAAATAATTTAAATAAATATCAAATAACTATTAGAGTTGCTCAATCTGCTTGAATTACCTACCGGTAATTGATAACCGCAAACAAAAAAAAAGAAGAAAAACAAAATAAATAATGCAAGAAAAGAAGTAAATGAAAAATAAAAAAATGAAATAAAATAACAATTAGAAATTATATATAGGAAAAAAAAGAAAAATACAAATTAAAGACGGAAAAATAAAGAATAGAAAAAAATAAAACATAGAAATTAATACAAACCGAAAAAATTCTAATTAGAATAAAGTATTAAAAATTATACCTTTTGAAATCTTTTTTTCCTTTGAAATAAATGAAGTAATTTTTTCCATCTATGCCCATCTTCAACTCAAGATCAAAAAGAAGAAAATATCAATTTACATTTTGCTTAAAATGTGTTAATGTCACAAAATAGATTAATCAAGCAAAAGATTTGGGAGAAGAGAGAATACAAGATCTTGATAATAATATTGAACTCATGAATGAGCCCCGATATCAATACGAGTGACAATTTTGTCGATTTAAGTATATATTTTTAATGGTCATGCTCAATCACATCCCAATTACCACTAGAAAGAACGCGCCGTTCATCGGAAAACTTGCCGGTTAGGTGGCCGGAGAGGTTGCCGGCGAGTGGTTAGGAAATGAAATTTTATTTTTCAAGAAATGGCTTTAGAGAGAGAGAGAAATGCCATATATATGGGGGTTCAATTTGAAATTTTTTGAAAAAAATGGGCAAGATTTTACCAATTTCTGATGGTAATCGGCAAGTGCGTGTATATAACTGTTTTAATTTGAATTTTTTTGAAAAAAAGGCTGGATTTATTCAATTGCTACAGTATTAACATTCCAAAACTGTCAAAGTACAAAATCCAGCAGTCAAATCAATGCTGGAAAGTACCAAAGCTGATATGGCAAAAAAAAAATTCCAAAACCACTATCCGGATTTTTACCGATTACCACATAGTATTATGATGTCATGTGACATCATGACCACAAAAATGGGGCATTCTGGGGACTAAATAGATAGACTCTTATTTTATTTTATTTTTTTAGTCTCCATAGGCGCCTATTGAATATTTCATTGAAATAAAATAAAAGAAGAAGAGAGTTTTACAAGATTACATCGAATTACTTTTCTTTTGTTATGTGTGTACTAGCCTATCCCCACAGTTTTGCAATTCCTTGACAGGCGTGCTTTGTCCATGATAGCTCGTCTTGTATTGCCAGCTGGTCAACAACTTCTACTGTTGTGAATCGTTGATTTAAGATTCTTTGGTTACGCTGCATCCAGATGTTCCAACACACATCGGCCCACGTAGTTTCCCATTCTTTTTTGTTTGTCTGATTTTGTTTGGACTTTCCAACTCTCTCCAAAAGATCAAAGGCCAGTAGTTGGAAATTCTCGTATTCTCATGGTGAAGGTTCCAGATAGCCCTACTGAAGGGGCTGTCGATGGATAAATGTAGCACGGATTCCATTTCCCCGGAGTTGCATAGAGTGCACGAATCAATGCATGACCATCCCTTCTTAAGAAGATTATGTTGAGTTGGCAATACATCGCATATTATTAATAGAAAGAATTTTATTTTAGTTAGAGCCTTAACTTTCCAAAGTTTTTGGTTCCATAGGGATTGGATATTAGTTTTAAAGAAGTTGTAACATGATTTCATCGAGAAGGTTCCTTCCCCAGTCCATCGCCACAACAATTTGTCATCTTCCAGTGCTCCAGCTGCTAACTCTCCATTGTTTGAGTAAATTAGGGGTGTAAGTCCCAATTAGAGGATATGCTTGAGCAATTGTTGCCTCTTTATTAGGTGCGTTTTCATATACTCATGCAAAAGCATTTTCCAATGATTTCTCGTGTGACCACTTACTTTTACAAAAAAAGTATGTTTGTGCCACACCCTACATCATTCTTAGTGGAAAGATCAAACAGAGGGAGGAGTTCGCAAAGATAGGCAAGAAAGAATGAGGAAGTTGTTGGAGGTGATGTGCCATTCGTAGAGAATGGAGGAGGTTGTGAAGCGAGGTTGGGAGCGATCCCCATAGACTTGATGGGTTGGTCTTGGCGAGCCATATCCACTTCATGAGCATAGTTTTATTTTGCTTTTTAATATGAAGAATGTCTAGTCCAACAAGATTTTTTTAATTCAAACTGAAATCGTTATTAATTCAAACATTATCCGGGTACTATTCCCGGTTAACAATGGGTATAGCTGTTGCATGAAAACTTGCTCGTGAATTCTGATAGCGGTTCAACCGATCATAATGTCATGTTACTACATAAGAAAAATTGCAATTATTGTTGTTTACTTGTTTTCATTATTATTATTGTTGTTTTTATGTTGTGGAAACCCAGCATCACAATTCTTGAACGGTGAAACTATGTTTAACAATCTAGGAAAATCAGAAGACCGAGAAAAATATAAGAGGGTCGAATGAAGAATTGAGATAGAAAAGGTCGATTTAGCCTATCCAACCATACCTGGATAGGGGTGTCAATGATTACACATAATCCGATAACCCGATCCAAATCCGAATGAATGGATTCGCATGTGGATTTAAAAAATGTATCCAATAATAGAATGAATTCGCATTTGGATTTTTGAAAAAGATCCCTTAGTTTATTGGATTTGCATTTGGACCTTGGTAGCTCCAAATCCAAAACCTGATATGAATCCGACAATAAAAATTGGGTAAGAAATCGCATATTTTATGAGATATTAGTAATAAATTAATTAAGATGAATATTTGGTAAGTTGCCAATTAACAAGATTTTTTTTCACATTGATTAATTAGCAATTGGCAAATTAGCAAGATTTTTTTTGACATTGAATATTTGGTAAGTGACTAATTACTAATTAGCAAGATTTTTTTTATTTACTCATAACTTTTTGAACTTGATGACAAGTTTCAAAATCCGATATGAAACCCGTTTAGTTAATGGATTTGGATTTGCATATGGATCTTCATTTTTTTTAAGGATTTGGATTCGCATTTGGATCTTTTGAATTTATATTGGATTCGCATATGGATACTGCGTGCATCCGACCCAAACCCGATCCATTGACACCCCTAGACCTGGATGTCAAATATTACCAATAGTTCAATTTGGTGAGGAAGAAAGACTTACCATATATGATTCAATTTACAAAATATAAATTATTATCACTTTACAAATTACTATCTAACGGCATATTAGTGTAATAGGTCTCTAAAAGATGAATATAACACCAATGGGACCTGATAATGCGTGCCGGTTTCTAGCACGACCTCAGCGCGATGGCTGAGGTGGCATGACGTCACCTCTGTCAGACGCGACGATAGCAGAACAACGAGTCAAGTATGGTACTGAGATTTGAGAAGGAGCCGCGACGACAGGAACGACGAGCTGAGGTCAGCTGAGCCGAAGCTTGAAGACGGCTCGCGTCGGCTGGCTTGAAAAATACTTCCATAAACAGTATATAGATGCTTGATGTGAAGAAGCAATGATTATGCAAGAAACATTATATGACGATGAAAAAACAGTATATATGCTTCATTGCTCACAATTTATATAGGGTTAAAACAGTATACGCATGGACGCGAGCACTAAAAAAATAGTATATGTGCAAAAAAAAACATTTTATTTTACATAAATTCTTCTTTTATCCAATGACAGAATGTACTTAGTATCATATAAATTATTCTTTGAAAAGAACAAAAAATCAAACTAAAAATCTATTTTAAAAAGTATAATCTGAGTTGATTGGTAGCACTGTTTGATGGATCTGATAGTATATGATATGCAAGGTTTGCTCGGTCTGATGCCATTGAATTCTGACAAGAAACAAAACAGTATATATTTAGAAAAAAAATATATATATAAGAATTACAGAAATTGAAAATTTATTTTTTAGTCCATAACAAAAAATTACCTTCGAGAAATCAATTGGCACTTGTCTGATTAAGCAATCAGCAATGCGCAGCATGAACAATCCTCCATCTTCGTTTTTCTCTTGCAAAGGTATGACGCCATTTGATGGGACTATCCATTCAATTTCCCAGTTGTACATTGAATTATCGATGAAACGGATCTCCCAAAAAAAAACAGAACCAATCGATAAAAAAATGGGCAACCTGAATATGATGATTTTTGGTTTCGTTGTCTTTCGTGTCCATTGGATAATAAATGCAGAATTTTTTTTGTTTTAGTTCAACCAACATTAGCCACCATGATTCGTTGTAACAAAGTGGGCAAAAAATTCGGTGCATGAGCGAATTTTTGTTAACATCCATTTTTCGAGTAAAGATATACTATGTAGTGTATCGTTTTCACCAAAAGCCCACTATTGGAAAAAAAAAAGAATATTGTATGAGACAGTTGACAAAAAAAAGAAAATTTAACAAGTAAATTAACAGAAATAAAACAGTATATAATAGTGTAGTAATAAATTCGTATAAAGGTATATCGAAAATTGATAAAAGATCATATTATCTTTGCAAGAAAGAAAACAGTATATACCAATGTCATGGGCTTTAAATATTTCCACCGGTCATATCCAATTAGATCTCTATACATAATCCAGAAAGCGACATCAAGAACCTAATTAGAAAAAAATATTCAATTAGAAAAATAATTTAAGAAATTAAAAAAATTTATAATACCTACTTCTGTTGTTAATGTCTTTCCGTGAATTAGATCGTATATGTCTAGCACATCGAGAATCACACCAGTTTCCGACATTTCTTCGCAAACAATCTCTTGTACTTTATTCAATTCATATTTCGAATCAATCCATTCAATCATTGTTTTTTTTATTCGTTGAAATGCAACTGAACTATTTTGCGTGTACTTCGGGTTTCTTGAAAAAAAGGACTAAATTCCCTTATTGGCAGATACTTGCTTCTAGGGGGAGTATTAATGTCATCCTCTTCATCAATTTCAGGGAATTTAATTGGGAGTCAGAGTTTAAAAATATTTCTTGGTATTATTGGTTGGACACCTTGAGATTTTTCTGGAAACCAAAACAGAATATACTTGATTTGAAAATGTACATGATTTCTGTAATAACACTGTTAAAATGAATGTTAGAACAATAATTTTTTATTTAATAATTTTGTTACCTTGTGTATTATTCTGTTTGGGTTCTGTAATATTATCTGGAATTTCTTCAATAATTTTGCTTTGACCAGAAAATTCTGGTTTATCTTCTTCTTGAATATCTGAGCGAAAAACAGTATATGTCAGATAAAAATGTTCTTAATATTTGTAGAACAGTATATATCAGATAAAAAAATTAGATAGAGTGATAAAGAAATTAGATAGAGTATCTTGTTGTGTACTCGATGTGGTAATAATATCTTCAGTAATTAATTCACCATTTTGTTCATGAGTTTCCGAAGTAAAATAGTATATATGAGAGAATTAAAATAGTATATATGAGAGAAATATTAATTAATTCACCATTTTCCTGATGAGTTTCTAAAGTAAAATAGTATATATGAGAGAAGTAAAAAATAGTATACATGAAAAAAATATTAATTGTAGTGCGTAGATAACACTACAACTAGAAATTCTACCAAAAACAATATATATATACGAAAACAAAATAATAACTTGTCATTAAAAATACTTACAATAATAAAAATATAAAATACCTTTTTCGTTATCTGAGGTGATGTCAATGTTTTCTATTATAGTTGGAAATCTAAAATCTTCAGCACTTTGTTCTTTGATTTCTAAAAATAAGGTAAAAAATTTGATTTAGAAAATGTAATATTTTTCCAATATTTAAATTTATTTTCGATACCTTGTTTATTGTTTGCATTGTATACTTTCCATGCCGCAAATGAACAGGCCTCTGATTGATTGTACTCATTTTGTATATCTGCGCCTATTAAATTAGCAAAAAGTCATATAATTGCTGTATAATACCCCTATAAAATAAGAAAAAAAAATCATTTCTTACATTTTTGGGGCCTTCTATGTGATGCATTTGAGAAGCCAAGCCCAAGACTGAAAGTTGGGGAATCTTGATTTGATTCTTGATTAGATTCCTTTTTTTTTTATGAATATTCCGTTGTCTCGTTAGAATTTGTGTCAACTACTTGAATGTCTTCATGCACCACGGGTTTCGAAATAATTTCTTCTTCAGAAGTATTATCAATACTAACTTCTGTAAAGTACCAAAAATGAAGAAATATTAAAACAGTATGTACTATAGTTTATATATTAATGCTATACTACTAAAAACATTACATACATACTCGTAAATACAGTATCCTGAAAATAGTATATACTGTTGGTTGTAATTTAGTATAAATTTTTATTAGAAACAGTATATACTGATTGATAAAATAGAAATTTTAGAAACAGTATATAATAATGCTAACAAAACTCTAGTATGTACTAAAACAGTGTACATTGTTTTGTAATAAATTTACTATCAGCTCTACTAAACAGTATATACTATTCTATGTGTGCTACTACTGTGTACTCTAAACAGTATATACTTACTCAAAACATGATATTTTTTAAAACAGTATATTGTGTTTGTAATAATTTACTATAAACTCTTGTAAAATAGTATATACTTACGCAAAGCATATTTCCTTTTTAAAACAGTATATAGAGTTCTCTACGTGTTACTACAGTCTACTAAAGACATTATATACTTACTTATTCAAAAAAAATTAAAAACAGTATATGTGTTTCTAATATTTTTACTATCACTTTTGTAAAAACAGTACACAGTGTCCTCCTATATGTGGTACTACTGTGTACTAAACAATGTATATATGTACTGAAGCATGTTATTTTGTAAAAACAGTATATTGTATTTGCATTAATTTAATATCAACTCTACTAAAAGAGTATATACTGTTCTCTATGTGTTATAAGTGAAAGGAAATGCGTAATCTCAGAAACACAGCGGAATTAAAATTTTATCCGTTTCCTAACCGAGGATCCGTCTATTATCAATCAAATTAGAAAAATAAATCTTATTTATATCTCAGATTCGGCTAATTCGGTTTGTAGGGCTTCGCGATTCGTCTCCAAACGATCTCCCTACGTCTCCTTGCAGATCTAATCACGAAAGGCGCTACGACTCCGGCACCGCCCTCTACACGTGTCCACACGCGACTAACTCATTGGAGGAGAAACCGAAATTATTAGATCTGGTTTCTCTTTCTCTCTCTCTCAATAAATGGCTAGGGTATGGACTGATTTTTCTTGCCTAATCAGATAAACCCTTCATCTATTTATAGCATCTAATACTCACACCTGTTCACCTTCCTTTTGATTTTCTGTGTCCAACCGAGTTATATGTATGTGTGCGACCCTGTAGGCTCATTTAATATTGGCAATAAACTTCAAGTTTATAAATCATAAGTAGCGTCTAGTACGACGTTATGATTACCCATGTTAAATGAATGACACGTGATCATAACCTATACATCAATTATGTATTTAGTCACTTTGTTAAACGATTATTCATAAGGTATGGTTTTATGTCATCCTTATTATGATCAATTCTCTTTCCTGAATTATAATTAGATTGAATAAATTAAAAGATATTAACAACACATGCTAATTCTTTCATACACGGCCGTGTGTTTTCCTTCAATCTCAATTTATCAGGGGGCCCTGAGATATCTCTCTCGTATCCGAGAGTAACAAATTCTATCTTGATCATTCACATTCCAACTCATGGTTTACTAAATACTTGATCATAGCTTTTATAATTATCCGGTTAAAGACAACGTTTGACTATGTCAAAGTATAAAGATATACATGCAGGAATCTATGATGACCTCAAGTCAAAGGACTAATCATACATTAGATGATGAGAAAACACTAATGACATATACCATGTATATTCTCATAATGGGTCGATTCAATATATGTTCTCCAACATATATTTATATTAATGAATTGATATTCAATATCCATGATCAGTAAAATATGATCATCATCCAAATAACATACTAGTAACTATATATATGATTTGAGATTTTCAAATTTGTTTGTCTTACAAACATCTAATATATGACTAGGTATAATTTAGATTGTATTCACTTTGCTTTACGATTTTACTATCAGAATCATATATTCTGATGACGTATAACGGACATACATATTAATGGTTAATTAATAATCTAACAACATTTACGCACAATTATTATATGAAAAAGTTTATGAGATAAAACATCTAATACAAAAATATAATGTCTGATATATAATCCGTTTGCCACACGGTAAAATAATTTGGCCTAGGGCATTATTACTTTCAGTCTCCCACTTGCACTATGCCGAACTAAGTAATACATACTCATTATTCCTCTAGGTACCTCAGACCCATTGACCTAACATGACCCTCATGTTTCACTTGCGGAAGTGGCTTAGTAAACGGATCAGCCACATTATCATCGCCAGGTATTTTAGACACTTTCACGTCTCCTCTCACAACTGTTGGGTTTCAGACGTGCATAACGCAGCGGAAAAACAAAAATTTCGTCAAACCAATCCGAGGATCCGTGCGTATCGGTTAAATCAAAAAAATAAATCTTAAAGATACCTTTCGGATTACGCTTAATCCATGACGCTCAAACCATACGTGTTGTTCATGCGTCTCTAAATCGATTACCGTCCTAACCGATTTTCCGTCCATCTAGGCCATCTAGGTCGGATCGTGCGGAAGTCATCTACCGCACACACAATCGGTCTCCACCAAAACTCTCAACAAACCGTTCTCATCTTTTTAGGCCGAATAGATCACAAGCGCCGAAAGTACGAACGCCTCTACTGGTGTCCACACGAACAAACTTCTTAAAACGGGAAGAAGTATTACAATTCTCTAGATGAATTTATACAGAAAAAACACAAATATTATTTCTTTTGACTTGGACTTATCAACAAAATTGTGTTGTCTCATTTCGCGGAGAGAGAGGGGTTACAATTGGAACAAAAGTTGAATGACTGCAATTACAGAGAATGGAGAATACACATCTAAATCAGCATATGACAGAAAAATGAATTCAGGAATAATTAAAGAGTATGGCAAAATAATATGGAAACTAAAGGCACCGGAAAAAATTAGGGTTTTGGTTAGTTGAACATAAATAATAGATTACTTACACAGGATAGGAGGATGGGCCAATGGAGTCATTTGTTTAATTTACGCAAAAAAGGATGAGCCAATAGAGGGAGTTGTGTGTTTTGTGGACAAACCATCGAGGTACAGGGAGTCATTTATTTCTACATTGTTTGATTATCAAAAATATGAGGTATAGATTAGTACCCAAATTAGAGGCGAATAATAGTCCGACCACACTATACAAGAATGTGGGATAAGACAGAAGGAAAAAAGGAAGGAAGAAAATATTGAATGGGAAATGTAACGTGGTGGTCTTACAGCTGGTTTTGTTGTTTTTTTTTGTGTGTGTGTGTGTGTGTGGAAGATAGATTAAACGAAAACAAAAGTAATCACAACAGCAATGACAACGAGAGATGAGTGGAAGAGGTATTGCTGATAAGAAACATAGGCAATGGATTGCAGTGAGATTGTTAGGATTTTCAGGGTAGGGTAGATCGAATCTGTGAAAATCAGTTAATATAATAGGACTTGACAGCTTTCTTTCAACTTAGTGTTGGTGATAACTCTATTTTTAGTTTCCTCCCTGTAGCTTTTTCATATCCCTAATTCTACTTGGTGTAACTTTTATTTTACTTCTTCTTTTTCAATCAGCGAATTCTCTTGGCTGATTTTCTATTGTAATGAATTTTTCCAAAACTATTCTATATAAATTGATGGCACCCAGGTCCAAACCTGGGGCTTCTATGTCAAAAAAAAAAGTGTTGGTGATAACTTGTAATTATCATATTGTAAAAGCGTGTAAATGAGTTTATATCAGTGAAATTAAGGATCATTTTGGCCCTATTTCCCTAAAAAAAAATCTGTGAGATCAATTGTAAATGAAATTTCGTTTCGGGGTGGAAGAAAGATAAAAGATAATTGCTACTCTTCAGCAAGTCAGCCTCCGCTGTGACGGCAATCATCTTCTCAAGGGAGCTATGAGAGGCAAGGAGAATCCAATGTGAAGCGGAGATGATGAAGGTTTCCCTTGAGAGAGAGTGAAGAGGCGTGTAGACAGAGGCCTTGGTCTGCGAATGAACAGAGTAAAGGGGTGTGTGGAGTGAAATTAGTTAGAGAGGAGTTGCACTAATTGTAATTTGGAAGAGCTCTCTCTCGCATAGCGAGGCGCACAACCGGTGACGAAAGTCTCAACGGAGGATCAAACCAGCAGTGTATCAACAAGCTATTAGATCTGTCATGTACGTTTTGGTTAATGTCTTTTACCTTCCGTTAAGATATATTTCACCAAATTCTTGGTTTCTACTTAAGTATAATTCGAATCTTTGTCCATAAAACTTAATTATTGATCTGTTTGGATACTAAATTGTGTGTATAATTCAATTCTTAGTTTGTAAAGTTCAATTCTTGAATCTGTTTTGATATTAATTTTCAACTATAGTTCAATTATTGGTTTATAAAGTTTGATTCTTCAATCTATTTTGATATTAAATTGCTCGACTAATTCAGTTCTTGGTTTATAAAGTTCGATTCTTGAATCTGTTTTGATATTAAATTGCAACGATAGTTCAATTCTTGGTTTAAATTATTCTGTTCTTAAATCGGGTTTGATATTAAATTGCCATTGTCGTTCAGTTTGTGATTTATATTGTTCAATTCTTGAATCTGTTTTGATTCTAAATTGTTAGTACAATTCACTTCTTGGTTTATATTGTTCAACTCTTGAATCTTGATTTGATACTAAATTGCTAGTATAATTCACTTTGTGGTTTATATTGTTCAAATTCTTGAATATGTTTTGATATTATAATTATTTTTCAAAGTGTATATAATGTGTTCGATAGAATGCTTGATTCATAAATGATAAAGAAGTTGTGGGCAAGTTTGTTATAATATCTTGGCCGTTAAAGATCCTTTAATTTCAAGAAAATCTAGAACCGGGGAAATTTTATCACCAGTGAATCTTGAGCTAGAACTCTGACGATCCTAAAGAGGATAAGGACTGTACCCCGTAGTTTACTCGGGGTATTGAGCCTTACCTCTAAGGGAGAAATCATCAACCAATGGAGTTTCTAGATTCAAGAAAGAAAGGGGATGGATTGGCTAAAAATCCGGCAAAGAGGGAAAGAATGTGAGAAGGAACAAGAAGATCTCGAGTTGGTTTTTGAGGAAACAATGCGAGAAACAATGACTAATTTGATTCGATCTGATTTTAATCAACCATCTTTTGCTCATATCGTCTCTCAAACCTTCGAAAAAGAAAACTTAACCACTAGAAATCAACAAAACAATGGTTGGACTCTAGCAGAAAACAAAAAGAAAATCAAAGAAAGGGCAAGGAAAGAGGCAGAAGCTTTAGATGCTTACAATCAACTCTTGAAAGAAAAGATTGCAAAAACAAAATAATATGTTACAAATGCAACAAACAAGGACACATAGCAAAGAATTACTAGTCTAAACTACAACCTCAAAGCTCATTTAATCTATCAAAACCAATAATTCAAACAAGAAGGCCACAAATTCGTACTACCCAAGCAATTCAAACCCATCCAATTATACAAAAGCCAAAAACCCTAATTTCACAATCAATCAACAATCATCACTATACTCAACCTGCTGGATTCAAGGAGGAGAGGAAGGCACAATGTACTATAGTCATTAAGGAGGGATTACTACCATAGTCTGAGCAAAATACCAGCCAACCAATAGAAGTGAAGGTTATCATGAGGAGGGTACCTGTCACATTAGCAAACAAGGATAGCTTAGCTTGGTTAATTAAATCATTTGGCAAATTAGAAAAGATTATAAATATAAATGGGCCAGCAAATGTGAAGGAAGTCTCTTTAACAATCATAGTAAATAAAAAATTAGATATACCTTTTTCTCTCAATCTTACTGATGGCAAGCATCATGGTTCTAAATTATTTCAATCTGCGAAACCAATGGAATGGAGACCTAAGCAAAAAATAATAAAAATGTGCAGATTGAAGGGATGTTCCAAGAGCAAATGAGTTCCAATTTTAGCAGAATATGTTCAAAATGTAGCATCTTGCTCTTATAATATATCATCACTGCCCTTTCTCCCCAAGGTTCACCCCCTCGTATTCCACAACAACTTGTATTACATAACCCTAACTTGGAAGACTAAATGCTGGATCCTTCTAGCTCTGGATTCAGGATGCCAATTTCAAATCCTTCCAGCCCACATAGTATTATAAATAACCCCCTCTTTGAAGATCAAATACTGGTATCTAACAACCCTAAGGGAAGTCAACCAATACTTGACCCTTAATTAAACCCATCACAATACCAGAATGAACAAGATGTACTACTTTCAGAATTAACCATCCCACAAAATAATAACCAGGAGTATGACCCAGAATATCCCCTGGA
This sequence comes from Juncus inflexus, assembly GCA_024447665.1. Taxonomy (NCBI): domain Eukaryota; kingdom Viridiplantae; phylum Streptophyta; class Magnoliopsida; order Poales; family Juncaceae; genus Juncus; species Juncus inflexus. Next base: position 1,354,853 of record JAJHPC010000013.1, on the reverse strand, counting down.
CACTATACCACCACCTGACCTCTACCAGTTTATTACCTTTCAGTGTTCAAATTCCCAAAGTGTGTTATAAAAGAGATGGACAAAATTAGAAGAACTTTTTTTTGGAAGGACAATAAAAATACAGGTTACAATTTAGTCTCATGGAAAAAAGTGTTAATACCAAAGAAAGGAGGAGGTTTGGGATTTTTAAATCTTAAAATTTTTAATGATGCATTACTTCTAAAATGGATATGAAATTTTTACAATGTTACTCCAGGACTACCTTGGAGAGAATTAGTAAGTAATATAAGCTCTAATCTGGATGCAAATAATTCTGATTCTTGCTTTTAGAAGGAAGTAAAAGACTTACTGCCATTCTTTCTAGTAAGCACAAAACTTAAGATTGGAGATGATAAATATGCCAACTTTTGGCATACTAACTGGGGGGAGGGGATTCTTTCATAGAGATTTAGTAGTTTATACTCACATGCAGAGGTAACCCAAGGTACTTTGTACCAGTTTAAACAACTTCGAGACCTACGAGAGGTCTTCCATTTAATCACAGCTCAATTACCCCAGCAAGAATTGCTGGAGTTACAAGGCATCAATGACCAAGTTCAGCTTACAGATGTCTCTGATTCAGTGGTCTGGAGGTGGACTGATAAAAAATACTTCACTACAAGGAGTGCCTACCATGTTCTCTCAATGAGAATTCACACCTCAAATCCATTAAAAATAATTTGGTCAGTAGCCTTACCTATGAGAATGAAAATTTTTATGTGGCTTTTTACTCATAACTGAGTACTCAATCAGGACAATTTAAATAAGAAAGGTTTCCAGCTCGTTAATAGATGCTACCTCTGTTGTCGAGAATTAGAGTCCACTGAAGACCTTGTTGATCAATGTGATTTTATTAAAAAAGGGTGATGTTTGATCAGTAACAACTTTCTAGAAGCTCAACAAGCTGGATCTTTCGATGATGTTTATAAAATGGTCATCAAGGAAGGAGGAAATGAGAAACTAAAAAGAATAGCTTTACTATTTCTATTTTGCATGTGGAGAGAGAGATGCCAGTGTACTTTTACAGAGGAGAAAAGAGTTGAGGTAGAGCTGATAGATGAAATAGTTGGAGAATGGGAGCTAATCAAATTTGTTGAGAGGAAGAGGAAAGAAGAAATGGAGGTTTTGAGTTTCAACCTTCGGGTTTCAGATTCGCCGCCAAGCGGACTAAAAGAAGAAGAAGAGAAAGAAGAGGATAGATTTGTATGAAGAAGAAACATAATTTGAAGATTTTTGTAGTAAATAGATTTTAAATTATGAGATATTACCAAAACTTGCATTAGCTCTCCCATACTTGTAAAGCAGGATCTTTATTTTTCGATTCTTGTAGGGTTGGATCAATCCGGGTTATATAGAATAGGTTTATTGATTTTTTTAAGCCCTCTCCAAAATTTCTCTAATAAAAAAGAAATTAGTTAGAGAGAGAAGATGTGTGTATAAGTTAGGAGAAATGAGGCGATGGCCTACCGACCGGATTAAAATATTTTGATTGACTTGGATGGTTTAATCAGATGGAATAGAGTAATTAAATGAACGTGGCTTAAGGAGGTTTAAGCATTACGGTTGGGAAGTTATTAACTACGATTAATTTGTTAGGATAGTGGCTATGAACTACTTTTCAATGTTTAGAATTTAACAACTCATATTAAAATATGAAGTTTATTAATATATTTCAAACTAAATTCTTCATAAAGAAGTACAAGCAAATCCAATTTATAAGCAAAAACTAATACAAAACAAAACTTGACAGTTCTCCATAAAAATAAAAAAAAAGAGAACTTGACAGTTGACATAGACATGATAATATTAGCAAACAAAGCATTCTGCAGACATAGACATGACAATATTAGCAAACAAAGCATTCTGCACTTTCTATGACTACTGTAGACTAGGCATAAAAAAGAAATAAGGCATAATATCAAGTGGGTAATGCCGCAATTTTGTGCATCGAGATTTCTCAATGTCAAACCTAACGAGGTAAGATGAATAACTTTGATAATAGGAGCTACCGCTGTTAATTTCCTGGATATTATTGTAGAAATAGTAGATGCAATTATTTTTCAATCCTGAAAAGTCGTTAGCTTTCAGCGATATGCCCATAAAACTAGACATATGCACTAACAAAAATTGATCTCCGATATCCTTCGTTTGTACCCATTGAGGATTCTCATTTCCATCAAGTTCATGGATTAAGAAACGGTAATCAAATAAATTTGTTAATCCTAGCATTTTCCCACACGATTCCACAAAAAAATCAAAGCCATGCGACTCATATTTCGGAGGAGGAATAGTGAGTTTAAGAGAGCGACTTGCTATATCAATAACATCCGTAATTTTAGTTTTTCTATCATGAACAAAAAACACCTCATTGTATAAGCATATCAATGGATCACACGCTTTAAGTTGCACTGTTTTCCAGTGCTCATCACCGACATGACAAAACGTGATTGATTTCTCTCTAACTTCATACATGGCTATGCATTCACAACTTCTAATAGGATCACTTCGGATACAGATAAGTTCGGGCCAAGGTATATGTATATCTATAGGAGGAAGAACAATTTCTTTCTTCGACAAAGGGTTCAAGAGAAATAAAGCGTTTTTTTGCTCATCAGAAATAAGCATGTAATGATGCCATGATCCGATCATAATCTTTCCTCTCCATGGATTAACATAAATTGTAGTCCCTTTACAACAAAGGAGGGGATTGTATAGCTCCATGTACTCGTTACAAGAATCACTGCGACGGTATTCATTCCTTAAAAACAAAGGCGATCGAGGGGGGAGGTGAGGGGCACGGCGCCATTGCCAACAGACTGTGCGGAATCGGGCCAAGTCAGCTAGATCTAGGAGCTTATTCGAAATGAGGTCAAGCATTTCTGGAGGGAATTCTGTCCAATCTTTATCTTCTGGTGGGAATCCTTTCATGGCAACGGTGTGCCACTTTCACCGGGTGCTTCCGTGGTGATTTGATCAGAGTTGGTAGAAAGAAGAAACATAATATTGGTAGCGGCAGGCATAAATGTAGGCTGGACAGGTGAAATAAAATAGAAGGCGTTTAATAAATGAAGAATTTTATGGTAAGCATATTAATCATTTGTAAAGATTTCATCTAGGCTGAATACAATAATTTTGTATTTTGCTTTCTTAATTTGGGGTCGATTTTGTTTCCTATTTTTTGTTTTTTTCCAGCTAAAATAAATGGAAATGTGTTTGGCTGAGTTCGTTTAGGAATGTTTTTATTTTTGGTTTTCCATTTTTTTCTTTAAAATAAAAATAAAACGCGTTTGTTCATTATCGAGTGTTTCTATTTTTTTTTTTTGCTCAAATCCAAAAAAATAAACAGAATTTCAGAAACAACAAAATGATATTTCCATAATTCTATTTCCCTTTTTCCCTTGCCTTCCCATCCATTCATTGCTCCACAAATCTCTCCTTCCTTTCTTTTTCTATTTAATCTTCTTACCAATTAGCGTATTATGGTCTATCTCAGATTTTAAGCTTTTTGTTTCTTGAGTAGTTAAATTTATTTAGTTATTTCTAAACAAGTTTAGAGAAAGACTTTCTAGTGAAATTGATGAGATTCAATAATGATAGGATGCCAGATCAAAGGATCCGACCTTATTCCGATGGCTTGCGTGGAACTCTCCATTTTCCACGTTGGATACAGATTGAGACGGAAAAATACTTCCGTCTAGAACCCCGCTCACGGATCTACTCGCTGGACCCGTAATGCTCGCCTGTTCGCAACCCGTTGGTCAGCTCGGACGAAACTAAAAACGGGAAAGGAGAAAAACGGGAAAGAAGAGCGTGGATGGAAACAGAGAGGTCCTCTTTCTAATTTCACCAAGAAAAAAATCTGATTTCGCCAAATAACCCTAGGCAGCGGCAATTTTGGTCCTCTTTCATGTTCTTTGTGCGGTCTCCATTGAAATTGAGCAAGCAATTTGGTTTTTGATATTTTTTTATTTAGTGTGTATTGAAGAAACAGGGAGCTTCGTTTCTATCCACTAACTATTTAATTGATTTTTTTGATTATTCTGGTTTCTTATTAAAGAATAAGAAACAGAAGAGCCTAATTAATTCATGTGTATTGGATTTGAGTATACAAATTTTTTTTTATGTGATATGTAATAAATGAGTATAATATTTCCGTAATGGGGATCATCTAACCACTGAATTCAAAAAAAAAAAAAAAAAAAAATCTAACATACTTATTTTATATATTATTTTTTGCAATAAAATTTATTATTTCATATGTAATTATAATTGGTGAATAAGAGTTCAATTTGGGTTGAATTAGTAATTTTCGGAGTAATTATGGTTGAATTATAATTTTTTTTTTGAAGAAAATCGGCTTTGCGGAGTTTCGGACCCACGACATTTTGGTTGGGGTGATATCTTACCACTCTACTAGAGGCGGTTTTACATGGTTGACTTATAATTGAATGAGAATTTAATTATATGCAACTAATCTATATGTTTATTTTTAGAAATTATATGCCGCTAGTCAGGTGTGGGAAAGTAATATGCCGAACTCGTCGAATTTTAGAAATTATATTTAGTAGTATGTTGATGTAATAGATGATTTTTTTACTTATGTTTTGTTTTGTGTTGTGTTTTATGTTTGATGCTTGTTGCTTGTTACTAGATTTTTGTTATGAAAATATTTAGATGAATAATACTAGAATCTATTATGAATTTTGTTAGATTTTAATAAGAGTTTTGTGAGATTATATTATGCCTTTCGATAAATTGTAGTTAGATTTCATTAGAATATTTGTATAATTTTTCCAATATTTTTGTGAAGTGTTATGTTACATATAGCATGTATGTTCAAAAAAGATTAAGAAAACACAAAAAAAAATTTAATAATAACAAAAACTTTTTTTTTCAAATATAATAGATATCCCTATCATACATTCATACATCAATTTACTACTAATTTGTTACAAACTACATCATTGTAATAAAATTTCCATTGTCTCCATCTCCGGCTTCACAATCGTCAACCCATCTCATTCTTGAAACCAAAGCCTAATTCCTAAAAACCTAGTGTAGAATTTCCCAAATGGCTGCACTTATGGAGTGGTTTTCTCTATCTTGATCTTCCTTCTTTTCTACATTATTTATTCCACATTTTAATGAGATAATAATTATAAGATATTTCACACTTTAATTTAAGAAAAAGAAAATTATACTTGATTTTCCTTGTAGCCCTTAATAAACTCTGGATTAATCACAACCATAACCCTCATATACAAATCCACATTAAAATCGCATAAATCATCAAGCACCAATCTTTAGGTGTGTACGTACCATCTTTCTGATTCTCATGTCTAGCAGGTTTCATTTTTCTACTTTTTCGGTCATTTCAAGATATTCGACGCAACATTCAAGTACCAGATTATACGGGATTTAGGGTCATGACCATTGCATAACATAATTTCGCGCAAGTATCAAAATGTTTTGGGCCTCCAAGAAATTCCCATAAGAAGATTGCATCCGTACCATCTTCTGTTGTGAGCAAGTACCGGTCTTTGGAACTGGAAAATAAATAAATAAATGAAATAATGAACTGATAAATCATATTGAGTGAGAGAGGGGTTCTTTTATTTCCTTAAGGATTAAGGGTATTTTTGCGATAATGTAAGCCTGATTTTGCAATTATTTGCACATACAGTGAAACAATGGATGAAAATTTCCGGAAAAAACCAAGAAAAAAAAACAATTGCTGCTAAATGATAGTTGCAACTAGTGCAATCGAAATTAACTCAAAATTTAGGAACTCAGCCCCTACAGCAATAGGAAATCACAAATTCAAAACCAATTAGATACTAATTATGCCAAATTAACTGATTAAAACCTGGATAAAGGGAGAGGAGATGATGAGAGGGTAGAGAAGAGCTCACAATTAGATACTAATTACGAAATTAACTACAGCAATAGAAACTCACAAATTCATCGTTCTTTCTGATGAGAGGGTAGGCAATGGAGCTTTTGTGTAGCTTTGACTTTGAGGAGAGCGCTCAGAAGAGAGGAGGCGAGAATGGAGCTTGAGGAGAGTAGACTGGCTTTTAATGATGGGAGTTCGTTCTATCTGTTACGAATCCATCGATTGTAGATTTCATTCAAGGGAGAGGAGACGAGAGTATAGCTTTGAGGAGACAGAGCAAAGGGGAGGAGAGTATAACTTTCAGAGTATACTTTGAGGGGAGGAAACCAAACGGGGTGCCATTTTATTTTCTTCCGTTTAACTCTCCGTGTTCTGTGTGGAAAGAGTGGATTCGCCACATCAGCGGTCGGTAGATGGTCGGGCCATTTGGTCTGGTTTCGTAGCATTATTGGTTCGGGTCTGACGGGTCAAGCAAACATGTTAGCCCGAAACACAGCATCTTAAATGAAAATTCAGCCCAAGCAAGGATATATTTTTTGAAGCCGAAGGTTTAGCAAAATTTAAAGTCGGCATAGCATCACACTAAAAGCGAAAAAAGTTCACCAATCAAATTGCAGCACAGATTCAGCCCAAAAATGTCAGATTTAGCAAGAATAAAAAAATTAAATAATTAAAACTTTTGTGAGGTACAATTTTGGTTTAATAACAAATTCTTTATATAATTTATGTTGTGGGGTACAATTTGGGTACACATAACAAATCTCTTATGCGACGGGTATAAAATTAACAAAATGACTCGTTACACAAAATATTGTACATAAATTGCACATAAAATCCTTCAAAAGTACACATGTCAAAAATCTATAAATATTACAACTTTGTATATAAGAAGAAGGAACAAGCCACATAAAATAAAATATTAATTTGATTACTGCATATATAAGTTGTATATTATGAAAATAAGAATATTGATAAACTGTATAATATAAGATTTTATAATATGAACATGCCATAGAAATTGCGAACTCATTATCACTTGAATTATATCAGGTATATTTCATCCAAACCAAATATTATCTAGAATTGGAATTTATTCCTTTCAAAAAAAGAATTGTGTTATAAAATAAAGAACAAAAGAACAATAAAAGAGAGAAATGCAGGGAGAGAATTTCATTGAATTGTGCATTAAGAATACAATAGTCACTGCCCTCTTTATATAGTAGAGGGTGAGTGCTGGTCAAGAAATCTCTTGCCTGATTTAGAATTACAATAAAGGAAATAATCTAACCTAAATACAATATAATATATAGTAATAAATATCCTGCCACAACTCCTTCCATTCTTACAAATATTTCCTAATTTATCTTTTCTTAGGAGCCAAGTAATGGATATCCACATTAATTATATTCATAACACTCCCCCTTGGATGTCCATATTTTATCTTTCATACGCATTAGAAGTTGCCTCATTAAAAACCTTATAAGGAAAACCTACTAGGACAAAACCTTGGCTAAGGGAAAAAGAGTGCATCGCGTATTATCATTAGTTCTCATTATTTCATATATTAAATATGCCTCGTTAAAACCTTACTAGGTAAAACCCTATGGGCAAAAATCCTAGTGAAGGAAAAAGAGTGCATCATCATTCTATATATTACGCACAAAAGTTGCCTCGTTAAAAATCTTGCTAGGAAAACCTATTGGGACAAAAACCATAGACAAGGGAAAAAGAGTGCAGTGCGTATTATTTCTCCCCCTCATATATGCAACTATATGTGAGATGACAAAGTTCAATCTCTGTAATATATACTTAAGAAGAGATCTGCTAGATCATTATTTGAGGAGATTCGTTAAATATTCGTTTCACAATCATCATGCTCATGCATGAAAATAACTCAGCATCCTTTACTTCAATTGTCAATACATCAAATAAGTTATCTTGATGATCTTAATGGATGCGATTTCTCCACATTATATCATTGTAATAGATGGATTGTGAAACAATAACTCCTTTCGGAAATAATATTCAATTTATGATTCAAGATAATATTTTATGCCCAAGATAATATTTTATGCCTTAAAGAATTTAATCTTATTTTCTTTTAAATAATATGGTAGCATTTGGAGCTCTTCGAGAGTACCATAAGATTTTAAATCATCAATATATATATCAAGATTCAAAAGGTAAATATATAGTTTCCTATACGTAATTTTGATCAATTACATAACATTCATTTAACAAACATTTGTTATAGCAATTTTATCACATATCTCAATATTGCATTAATTAGTACAAAGATATTTGTAATTTAATAGATTAAATCTCTCGAGAGTTTGAAATGCTTCAGGCATTCTAAATCCTTCAGGGATTTTCATTAACATATTGCAATCAAATGAGATATGAATAATTTGCTACTACGTTAATAAGTCTATCAGGGACGACAAAATTAGAAATATAATTGCACATCACAATTTAATTTTCTTATTACATATTCTTAAAACACCCTCTTATAAGTTATACCCGCTTATAAGTTACCGTTATACAATGCCAGGTATTTGGACTACATGTCCACAATTTTATATTTCACTAGTGAAAATAATGATGTTTTAATCACATCTTTCGATTTGGCCAATACTTTATCTGATGACATTATACAAATAATTTTAATTCTAGATCCTCATTTTTATTTATTATATCAATTGCAATTGCATAAATAAATTTTGATTAATCTTAATTTTATTACAGTTCCATATTTATTCTAGTAGAGACATAATTTATTGAGATCTCATCATTTTCAATATTTTCAATATTATTAGGTACCTGAACCTCTTCTGGGGTTATTTGCTCGTCTATGTCTTCTACTCTTTTATCGTTAATATTCTTTTCAGAAGAATTTATTTCTTTAGAAGTATCGTTAAGTTCAATTATGCCAACTTTTTTATTATGCTCCTTTTTCTTCCTTGGATCTTTATCATTGGAACCGATTGGTCGACCATACTTCTGGCATATATCAAACATAAAATTATCCAAGGGTACTTCAATATAATTATGAGCACATAATGCTGGAATGTATGATATGATAATCATTTTTGCATCAATATAAATAATATAATTGCATGTTGTTTCACATTAATAAATTTATGTACTTCTAGTTCATATTAACTTGTTCGAGGATCTAAGTGAAATATATTAATGATGCATTCTATATAAGATATAACTTACATTTTCCAGCTCTTGTTTCTCTCCCCCTAATGTTATCATTAATTATTAATCAAGTTCTTCAGGACTTTCATTGTCAATTATATCTTGAACATATTCATTAATATTTAATTGTCTCACAACAATCACTTGGGTATTCATTCAATTCTTTCTTCTGGAATTTTGTCTATAAATATCTAACACACTTCAGGTGTATTTTTGGATGATCCTCCAGGGATATCCATCCGAATTAAGATGTTGTCAGATTACTTTTATGAAAGAACAAATATATCTAATAATAGATTTGCTATATTTTACAAATGAGTTACATTTTAACTTATAGTTCATATATATAAGATCAAGTATTAAAATTAGATAATGATTGAAAATCTGTCACATCAAATTTATAATCAATAAATCATGTAGTGAATATATTCAAGTAATGAAGTTCAAGATATCAAATTATGCAGGGCGATTTTACTTAACATATATGCCCGACTTTTATTTGTGACCCATTTTTGTGTGTTGCGGTGGAGCTACCGGAACAAATATTGCACATCCAAAATATTTCAAATAGTATTTACTTGGCTGCATGCCAGTCACAAATTATAATGGGGAGTACTTATTATAAAATATTGGCTTTACTCTAATTAGTGTTGTAGCATATATCATTTCATGGCCTCAATCGAAAGACGAGCTTTCATTTCATTATTAGGGGCCAACGATTAATTATAATCGCTTAACAATATATGATCTTAGATCATTCTAAGTGCGTTTGTGGGCCAATGCTCAACTATAATCTAAATCAACGTACAATAGTCAATTATTACTTGGGATGTAGCCAACTGATCATCATCAAGATGATTTTTCTTAGTTGTACGATCCAGAAATTATTATCTTAAATAGAATATTCGAGCAAGCGATCTCGCAAATACAATATTTCAAGATTAAATAAATGTACATGTGACCATCTAATAGATGCATCAATTAATATCATAAAATATCTAGATGGTCCACATGAAAGAGTAATAGGGCCACATATATTTCGATTAATACGCTCAAGGAAATTGGGTGATTCATTCCCAACCCTGATTTGTAATGTCTAACAATTAATTCTCCTTTGATAACATGCAGCACATGATAAAAGAATCTTCTGGTTCTTTAATTGATGCATATTTGAATTCTCTGTGATTATTTGCATCATCATTGCTCCGAGATTAGTGGACTTCTGGGTTCATGCCAAACAAGAAATTTCTCTTCGAATTAGTGAACTTCTGGTTCATGTCAAATCATAAAATTACTTCTCAAATTATTGAACTTCTAGTTCATGTTTAATGATAAAGTTGCTTTTCTAATTAGTGAACTTCAAGTTCATGTCAAATTATAAAATTACTTTTCAAATTGGATCAAATCTATTATGCAAAAGCATAAATAAGTTTTAAGTCAACAAACTTTTGATTTACTAATAAATATGACTTAATTGTATTAGTGCTTCATAATACAAATCAATAGAAAAGCTGCATTTTTTTCTAATATAGATTTCTTTCATGAACATTTCTCAAAATGCTTCTTAAAATGCAGAAATATTGTCCACTACAATGAGGCACACAAATTTATAACTCTTATGGCGCCCATACATACTTTGATTCATATTAGTAGTATCAAAAGAAAGAAAAATAATGATAATGATAATAACAATAATAATAAAAATATTAAATAGAATAAAAGAAATTTTTCTTACTCGGTTCTCTCTCTAACTCGTTCTTGCTAATGCACTTTAGATCTAGTGGATGGTATCATTATCGGTTATCAACATTTTCATTATCGTGATAACCAACGTCGACATTATTATTTTCTCTTTGCCTTCAAGACGGCTAAATAAAACTCCATAAGATTCTAGGGCATACACATGGATATACCAAATGTCCTTGAAAATCACATAAACTTTTAGATCATTTAAAAGTTATCTTTTGTGTGCTATTCGCTTAAGAAGATGTCACGATGTCACGATGTGATACCTGAGAACTTTGTGTTAAAGAATTGTTTGATCATTAGAAACTTGGAAGAGTTACTTGTTTGGTCGAGTAAGGTGATATGTTGAAGCTTAAACACCGGCTGGAGAACAAAACCAAAACTTAAACACCGGCTGGAGAACAAAACCAAAACGATAGATTCAAATGATATAACACAAAACATTAATATAAATGAGCATGTGATATTGTTCTAGTGATTCAAATGAAAAGCTGAGATTTGAGAATTTTTTTGATTTGACGACCGAGATATAATTGATAATAGTGTTACACCCCGGAACTAAATAGTGGAAAAGGGGGGGGCTAGTTGATTAGTCCCACCTTGAGTAGTGAATGAAAATTGGAGTTACTTAAATATGCTAGTGCATTAACTACTAGCACCAACCAAGCTTAAGCCTTTTTCAGGACAATATGGTGTGGGCCTGAAAGTTGGGCTGGGCCAGTTAATGTGCTAAGCTCTAACAAATGGTATGTTGTTATAATAAGCAATTTTATGTTTTTTATTATTTCGTAGTAGGGGTATTTTCATAATTTCAGAAATAATTTGTATGTTGGGGAATAATAAAGTGTATCTCAATAAATCACATGCATTAAATAAAGAATTTAGAAATTTGAATCATCAAAATCGGAGGTGTATTTTGAAAGTTATGATTATTTTAACTTTGAGGGACTAAATTGCAAAAGTGGCAGCAGAAATTGGCTGTCCGTTTCTTCTTCTTTCCGTTCAGAAAATTTGCATTAGTACATGCTAAAATTTAGGATCTGAATTTAATATAAAATTAAGGGCCTTAAATTAGATAATCAGCCATTAATCAGGAATTTGGTACAGTTATTATTCTCATTTTTCCTTCTGAGTTTAAATATTTCGCTAGAAGACAGAATATTGTCCTTCCATTCATTCTCTCTCTACGCTCTCTCTCTCCTCCTTTGTTCCTTTCCTCTCTCCTTCCTCTCTCCCTCTTCTCTGTCACGACACAAGACAAGAAAAAAAAAAAGAGAAGAAAAGCTTGTCCTTTAAGTGGTGAAGACCCTTACTTTTGGAGTTGGTGGACCATGTTGGAAGGATTCATATAATTAGAATAAATATTTTGTTGTTATGAATATGTTATTTAATTAACGTAACTATATTATTATTTTTTTTTTTTACTAATTTGAGTGATGATAAATATTTTTTTTATATAACATGAATAGAAAAAGAATATATTTAACAAACAAAATATTTTAGAATATGGTATTATAGGGTTATTTTATTATGTAATATTATGACTAATTAATTTTAGGATTTTATTTTATTTATATTTTATTTATTTGATGATACAAAATCAAGGGTTGCTGAAATCGAGAAATAAAATTGTTTTCATAAAAAACTGGAATTTATAAAACCGGGATTGAGAATCTACTGTTTTTAAAATAGTCCGGAACTTTGGGTGTTGGAAATCTGGAATTGTCCAGATTTCGGGCAGATTTAAGTATCTGGATTTTTTTAGACTAGGGAAATGAAATGATGAATTTTATTAAAATATGGGATTTGACGAGTAGTGCAGATCCGGAATTTCGGGTACTGCTTTTCTAAAAGCTGACATTTCCATTCCGATTTATCAAGGAAATTTGTTTTAATCATATATTTCTAATCATAACTTCAAATTTCACGAATAAATAGTCGATTTGTATGTTTTTGGGCATTCTGAACTCATTGGTAATATTAGTTTTTGCATTTAAGGTCCAGAAAATATTTTTTCGTAAATAGTCAGATTAAGTGAGCATGTCGGTTCAAAGTTTGAGATCGATAAGTAATAAGTATTACTTAAATAATTAGATTCGCATGAGGAGGAGTTCATACAAGAAGAAGACCGAGAAGTTGAAAGAGTTGCGAAGGAAGCTCAAGAGTTTGTGGAACCCGAAGATTTCGCGTGAGAGTTACTAATTGCATTTATTCAGGTAAAGCTTTTGCCCGCATATACTTTTCCCTTTGGCTATATTTGTTCTTCCGTACAAATATTATATATATTATAAGTACCTATAATGATAGTAATATTTAATCTAGAACTTCTAATTTATGAGATAGAGCTTATATGGCTCAAATTAATATTTTTAGAAATATGAGAATTTAAAGATATTTTTGAGTAAGATACGGGATAAAGTGAGATGTGTGATAATTATGAGAATCCAGCCGTACTTGGTAGAGCGAAACCAGGGCCGCTAATTCACATAGGTGAGGAGCCGTACTTAGTAGAGAGAAACTAGGGCCGCCGATCACCCAATAACGAGAAAAGACTTGTATCTGTGCGCGTACTCGATGCCACAGAGCATGATCTAGTGTGTGTTATGTGTGTGGAAGTTAAAAAGTGAAATAAGATAATATCCCGACATAAAAATATTTTTCACAATTATTATATAATTATTATACTATATTATACTTATGACCTCTTGTTACTTGATTTTATATTCGCTATCCTATTTTATATCAAACTCAAAACATTCTATTTTTGGTATATGCGGCTGGGCCTCTTTTCATACCTTACTGAATCAGTATTCATCCTTATATTTATTTTGTGCCCAGGTTTGGATCATTAGCTTGGGGTTGCAGGTGGAGAGACGTCACAATTTTAATAACATTTAGTTTAATAATGATTATGAAATAAATGAGAACTTTAAAGTCTCAATTTTGTTTTTGTTGTGAAATTTAATAAATGTAATTTGGGGATTATTTGGAATTATATGGATGTTTGTTTAAATGTTTTTTTGGTGGTTGTTACATTTCAGTCCTTTATTTAGGTCAGGGGTGTAACAACTTTAATGGTATCAAAGTAACACGATCCACAAAACTCGAAGTAGATTCTAAATAATCGCACGTGAGTGAGAGTGGGATGGGGGTAGTCTAGATTTATAGAATCTGCAAAAAAAAAAAAAAAATAGTTTATTCTAAGAGTGAGTGTCTCAATATAATTTAGGAAGATGTCTGACGGTTCCAACAACGGTGAAGACTTGAACAATTCAACTGGTTGAGCAATACCAGTCACCACCATGACGCCTTCGGCGAATGACTTTTTGGCGCTCATGAGTCAACTGATTCAGCAGGAATCTCGGGACAACGAACAATCCTCTCGGGCAGGTACTAACACTTGATCTAATGAACTCAATCAGATAAAGAAGAAGAAGAAGAAGAAGAATCCAATTGAACTCACTCCCGCTTAGATCGGTGCTCTGATACCATTTGTCATGGTCACGATGAACAATTTTGGTAATTTGAGTGTAATTATGAAAAATAGAGAAGATTCAGGAAAAAGAAGAAAAGAAGATAAGAAGGAAAAGGGGATAAGAAAGAGAACGAGAGAAGATTATCATAAAATTAACAACTGTCTTTAGCTTATTACATCCCAGCCTTAAATACTAAACTCCACTTTCACTGTAGTAAAGAAAAAGTAAAAGTAATTAAACAAACAAACAAGGAAAACAGCTCATAACAACTTCGCCAGGGCGTACTAGCCCAACGGTATAAACAATGCTCTCATCTCTAGTCAAACGCACTGGAGATGTTCTTTATTTCTTAACTGGGTAAGTTCTCACTTAGGCCCATGCTCTCCCTTCCTTTTATTTATCAGCGCATGGCCCAACAGCCTTTTCTTCACATTTAACCGTCCAAGCTTTAATTTGACTTTCCCGTTAATTCCCTTACAACCCGACCCGTTAACCCTAACAGCTAAGCAACCCGCACGTGACACTTACATTGTGCCTTAATTGTGAAAGAGCCAAGAAATCGTAATGCTTTTTATAATTTCTCAGCAACAGAGGGTTTTTTTAACAACTTCCAACAAAGCAGAGACTTTTATGCAATTTAGCCATAATGCAGGGCCTTTCAGACAAATTTCCCCTTTAATCAATCATCCAAGTCAAACTAATTTTCATTTCTGACAAACTTCTCCTATGATCTTTTCATGACAGTACATTGGGACAATTTGCAAGAAAGCCCCTACATCATACCTAAATTGCATAAAGGTCCCTGTCTTATTGGAAATTACATTGCTTTTCTGCAATTTCCAATAAAGCAGGGGCTCTTACACAAATTCAGGCACACTATATGCATACAAAAAGGTATTAATTCAATAGTTAAATTAAAAATTTTAATTTGAGATTATGTTGGTTATTAATTGATTGTTGTGTGTTTGATAGGGTATGAGTAATTTACTTGACCAACAATTGATTAAATTGTGGAAAGATTTGTAGTATGGCTGACGATTTCACTGAGGCGTGGCTTTCATCTGGTAATTAAATTCATAATTTTATTCTTTAATTTAATGCATTATAATTGAAGGATTTATTTGTAATAATTTAAGACAAGAAATATATTAAGAAAAAGAAAGTGTAGTGAGAGAATTATTTTTCAAAAGTCGGTAATTAAAACGTCAACATTTTTAGCGGTAGCCGGTTGTAGATTACAAGAAGATAGATGCACATGTGCATCGGCTGAAGGGCAGCAGTGCCAGGTTTGTTGTGCCTTTTTGAAATTTCAGTTTTTAAGTTGGACATTTTTTAAATTTACTGTAATAAATGTATGTGACTATGTGTATAGGAATATTCAGGTCCTTCCTGTAATTTTCAGTTTTCCAATGAATATACTTATTATTTGTATATTTCTTATAAAAGGAAAAAGGAAATTTTTTTAGAATGGATTTGGGGGGTTCTGGTAATTTCAAACTTTTGAGGACCATATACAAAATTCTCCTTTTCTTTTATTTTTTTACTGCAATTAGAAAGAGCATGATTTTCATAAGGGATTATGATTCGTATTTAACTTAATTGAGGCATTTTGATTTCTTATAAATACATTTTTGTTTAACTGAAATGAGGCATTTTGATCTCTTAAATTATATTTCTATTCACCTTTTTGAGGCATTTTGGTTTCTTATTAATATATATTTTTCTTATTTTCTCACAGCATAGGTGCACAAAGAATTAAAAATGTATGCATAGCCTTTCACAAGTACTGCGATATGAATAATCTGCAAGGGTTAGATTTAAATTCTCATAATTTATATATATTCTTATTATTTGAAAAAAAAAATCAGTTTATAATGTTAATTAACTCAATTTTACTTTCGAAAATGAAATTCTGAACTAACTCTCTTGTGCAGATGTTTCAATTGCACGCAGCAGCTCAAAGAAGAGTATTCTCTATTCAAAACCAACCTGGAATCTTTATTGATTGTAAACACAATTGATTAATCATGTGAAATTTACACAAAAGACCGTCTATTATTTCAAATTTGCATAAAAGCCCTTCATTCATTCATAAATTCAATAAACAGACTTATAGTGTGCATGTAATAACATTGAGTGACTTGCAGAATAATTAATTAAATTTGTTGAAGAATGAAGAAACTTTTTTTTGCGATATTAGTTGTTTATAAATTTTTAAACTTGATTAGTTGTTTATAAATTATAACCTTAATATTTTGTTGAATTATTTTGTAGGTGGAGCAGCAAATAGCAGCAGGTATTGTATCGACTCCAATTGTGCAGTAATTTTACTTGAAATGTGATATTAAATTAAGTAGAAATATTTATATTATGTGGTTTGTTGACGTTGTGTTTATTTGCTAAATTAACCCTGTTTTTGCTGAATTAATTAGTGCTTTGTACACCCTGTTGTTGTAGTATCTTATCAAGTTCAAATGGAAGTTGGTAATGTTATCTCCTCAATTGAATTCTCCATGTGATATAAAACCGAAGTGAGATTCAGTTTATTGTTGATGCCTCTGGTATGTTCACTCTCTCATTAGGTTCCAATTAATTTTTAGAGTAAGCGTTTAATATTTTTTGAAATTAGCACAAAACCTCCAAAGTTCAGCTCTCAAGTTCGGTTTTAAATTGCAAATTTCTTTTTGTTTGATATGCTTATTTTATATTGCATTGAAAAAGTTGAAATTTTCTCTTTCATTATGGGTTTCATTGTAAAGTTAAGTTTTGATATTTACTGATTTGGATTAGCTAGCTGATTATTAGGTTGCAGAATATTAAAAAAATATTGTTTAAATTGTATTTTTTTTATTTGGTTTGGATCTTTATATACTTTCAGAAAAATCGTGTTGGCCATGCTAGATTTTTTTTTATGAGCATTTTGTTCTATTCTTCAAACTTATATTTGTGTATTTTAACATTTCTATAATTATTTTTTTGTAGCAAGGAATTAAATGATGGGAGGAGGTATTGTATCGACATTTGTACATGATAAAAGGTTTTATATAAAATGTTTTCAAGTTTAATCTGAATGGTCTTGCAAGTATTTGAAATTTTTTTAACTTGCATAAATTTCAGGTTTTAGATTTGATTTATGTATGTATGCTTCCATGTGTTTGATTATTGTATATGTATGTATTAAGGCTTCTTTCATTTGTTACCATGATAAATAAAACAAAGGGTGGTTTTCTGTACTAAGAACTTCTGAAATAGAAAATTATATGTAATTATAATTTATAAATATGAGAAAGGTAATCTTATTTGTTTTATTTTGACGCAAGATTGAGCTCTATGCACATACATGTATAGATAAATGTTTTTTGTTTTTTCATAAATTTTAAAGATATAACAGTTTTTACAAAATAAGCCATTTTGTTAATCTATAACAGACTACAGTAATCCACGCAGCAAAGCCCGTCTCCAACTAGAATAACTACAAATTAAAGTTCAACACTCAGAAAACACCACATTACATTATAACACCAAATTAATTAAAATTAAAATCACTAATCTCCCCTAAACATTTCATAGAACACCTCTCATGCATAACAAATTCAAACTAAAAAAACCCAAAAAAAAATCGAACCGACAACTAGTATAACTACAAATTAAAACCCAAATTCAAACATAAATTACCCCCATGTACTAAAAAATCCTCATCAATTTTGAAAACACGATTTCCGGCCCAAACCAACTAGTTATTTTAGATTTTGATAGTTAGGGCCAACTTTTATGTCTCTAGTATGTTGGATACTTTATTGGATTTGAAAGTTAACAGGTTCTATTGATAATTATAATTTAGAGAGGGAAAAAAAAAGATTTTTGTAATTTGCAAGATATTTTGGGTACAAAAGAACAATGTTCTTCTTAACGGGTTTTGGATCTTTTTAATGTTTGCAAGATTTTAGAGAAATTGAAGGAAAATGATTGAATATTGCTAGATTAGGAGTAAGAAGAAAGTCTTGAATAAAAATGCAAAGATTTCAAGAGAATTTTGAGAAGTAATATGGTACCACTTCTGGTACAGAGAAGAGAAAAATAGAAAAATAAAGAAAGAATTTTATCTTTAGATTGAACAAGCACAAGCACACTAAAGATATGTTTGTATTGTCTACTGGATTGATTTGGTGCGTAATCGAATTAATTAGGTTATTTATGACTAACATATGTTGGAAGACAGCATGTTCTTTCAAAATTTCATGACATTTTTTCAATACAGAAGGATCAATACTAAATGTTGTCCAAATTAAAATATAAGAATGTAAATTTCAGTAAAAAAAACCCTCTTTAAAACATTCTTTCAGATTGTTAAATCAAAATTAAGGTGCTCAGTGGAAAGAGAAGTCACTTTTTGGTGAATCGCTCACGGCTATAATGCCACTAGCCAAACCAAATTTAAGTCATCATAGCAACCTTTTCAAAACCCCAATTTTTCAGCAATTCTTCAAAACCAATAACAAATTCAAATCAATAGATCAATAATAAATAAAGGGATCTTAATTGCAAAACAAAAGAAAAAAAGAGCAAAGAAAAGTAATTCGAATCGAGTTGATTGAAAAAGAGGCAAATCAGTGTGTTACAACATTGATTCAGATCGACTGAGAGTCAGATTGAGTCATCATATTAGCCTTAATATATAAAATAAATTCAAACACTAACAAATCAATAAGAATACAATGGAAACAAATAGATTAACCTTCTCACAGACTTCTAATTCCATCTTTGCAATAGCTACTACTGAAATCGAATTAATTGAAATCGGGTAAATCGAAATAAAGGAAATCAGAATGTGTAACAACATTGATTCAGATCATCGACTAAGAAAGTCTCTCTGAAATCCGCTAAAATCCTCCCGGATCGAATCATCATACAAACCCTATTCTCAAATCAATTAAAAAAAAAAGTATTCATGGAATTTAAACTTATGTACACAAGTCAAAAGTCAAAAGGACAATAGACAAACCATATTAAATTAACAGCACACAAGACACAAGTCAAAATGATTATATTAATAATATTATCCTTGTCTTACATTCTTCATTGATCATTTTCAATTTTAATATAAGTACCAATTATCTTTGTATTCGTACAGTGCCAATTTTAAATTTTGTGAGAGCCAATTATTTTTTAGAGCTCTTTTTTGTGAATTTCTAATTTCATTTCAGTAAGCTTGAATTGAGTTTGACCTATTTGATGAATTATCATGTAATTTTTATCAACATTACCGTACACGTATTAAAATTATTCGATCAAGTTGTTATTGGTACAATATCGATCCGTATCTATACAGATGCAATGCAAATTGGTAGTAGTACTCAGTAAAGTGCTAATTGTACTAGCATAAGTTGTAGGAAACAATTTTGAAATTTTCTCAGCAAAAAATAAATAAATAAGTTGTAGCAAACAGAGATGTGAAATCAATAATTCATTTGTGTTACTTGATAATGATTGAATAGTAATTGATCATGCTTTCTTATAATCATTCTATTATCTTTCTTTTATTTTCAAAAAATAGCTCAGTTAATATCACTGTAGGAAAGCCTCATCTTCAGTGGAACCTTTTCCATTTCTTTTAGTTAGATTATGTTGACTTTTTTTTTTCTATATTTAATATAGGAAACATGCTCAATCCCTGATGACATGCATACTAGGCATTCAATAGGATTGCAAAAATATGGAAATTGTGTTTCATTCATATTAAAGTTGGATTTATTTAGTTTATTATCTTTATTGAGTTTGTTTCTTCACTGATATAATTTTGAATTCAAGTCTTTGTTCTAATAATGTGATGTATAGATTGTGTTGTTTACCTTTTTTCTGAAAAGATTTCAAGTTTTGTAGATGTCTAATGATATAATTCTCTTATTTCTTACTACTGTACCAATGTTTGGTACGGTTTTGTTCTATTGTAATAAACTTTCTTGAATGGTTTATGTTGTTTAATTGCATAGTTTAGCTATATATCTTTCTTGTTTTCCTATCTTTTTGCTGGTCAGTTAAAAAATTTAATTCGTATTTTTGTTTACTTGCATTGAACTGATAATAAATTTATTACCAAAATTTCTATAACAACATGAATGAATACAATTGAGCTATTTCCTTCAAAAAGAAAGAATACAACTGGGCTAACCCAACTAATTACATACAGTTTATCTCAAGCATTTCATGTTACAAACGAATTTACAACTCAATTTTAAACAACTACAATCCATATGCTAAATCTTGCCCAAATATGTCACATTTAGCTAGTAAAATCTCCACCCTCTTGCTTTTTACCAGCACCTATAAGAAATAAGATCATAATTAGTCTTATGTCGTGTTTTTTTTTTATAATGGATGCTTGAGTCTTATTGTAAGTATCTCTGAAATGTTAATATTCATGTATTGTAGAGTTTTTCTTTTTGTTATGTTAAGGTAAGATAAAAATAAAAATAATTGAATAACCAGAATGGTTGAATCCCGTCTCTTATGAGAACTTATGAGAAATTACGATGCTTCTGGAGCTCCCTGTCTGATAGAACTCTGCTTGAAAAAAATGAACATATTTATCATTAGACCAAAAAAGAGAGGATCATACATAGTAAGCATCAAAAATATTTGGAAGCATTAGAAAATAGTTTAAAATCTACCTAAAGAAACAACAGATGGATTGATGTAAAATGGTCATTGAGTTTTGAAAAGCTCATTATTTGTCGGCATGAGTAAACAAAAACCCTGAGATGGAGCTGTGCGCACTGCTCTTTGCCATTCAATCCTTCACGCAAGATTGGGGTCAGGCACAGCAGCGTCGATTTCTGGCGGAGCTGGCTATTCAATCGCTCGCACATTTTTTGTTCAGATGAAGCGGCATCGATCTCTCCAGGCGGAGGTGCCATTTAACCTCTCACGCAAGATCGGATCAGGCACGGCAACGATCGATCTAAGTCCTCAATTGGTGAGCCGAAAGGGGAGGGTGAGGAACGAAAGGGGATTGAATTCTGAGTCGCGCGTTTCTAAATAAGGAGGACGAGGAGAGGCAAACGGAGAGTAAACTGGGCGTTAAATTTCATCAAGCTGATATCTATCGCGATTAAATCGGAGGGTTGTAAGGGCCGTTTAGTTTAGTTTAGTTTAGTGAAAGTTATTGCACTTTGGTTCATGTATAAACCAATAATAATAGTTCACCATGTCAATCATATGTATCAAGTCGTAAATATCATTGTAAAACATACAGAAATTAAAACTTGTGATGTTGGCATATCGTCAATGGTATTACAGATTTACACCTGGTCTTTTATACACCAACTTAATTTGGTCCGTTGTTTTTCTGTTTGGGAAATGAGATGGTATACTGATTAATCGCGGTGTCTATTCACAAATTCTCACTCACGCACGGACAGAACTAGTAATAAATTAGAAGAAAAGAAAAAGCTCATTTCATTTCAATTCTCAAAATCAAAATCAAAGACCAAAGCTCAAAACCCCTAATAAATTATCCACCATTTATCGAAATCCATGAAAAAATGATTTGTTTTATGATATTAATTGAATTTTTTGTGTTTTTGCAATGACGTGATTGATAAATTTTGTGTTTTGGTTTCAGTAAATGATATATTAGTTTAGGATTGAGCTTAGAGAGTCTTATCTTCGTTGACTAGAAATTCTCCTCTCCTAATTAGTTTTATTTTAATTTTCTTTTTCTATAAACTTTTGATGTACATCAGTATCGAGGTGTGGACTGAGTTGTAAACTTGGTTGTCATACTCAAACTATTATTCTGTTACCGCTCCACCAGTACAACACTTTAACATGCCTTACTTCGTCAATACCTTAACTTTCTATTCCAAAATCATTGATTTGCAACATTTAAAAACTGTAATAAGAATATACATTTAATTATGAAAAAAAAAACACTATTGCATTTATAGTTTCTACAAATATGTGATATTGAAATATGTATAATTTTATTAATTGAAATACATGCATTCATTTCTGCATAAAACATGACAGTTGATAAATGACGAGAATGAAATGGAAATCGGGGAGGGATTCGACTTCTTCTCGGTAATCTTTGCTTTGGTACCAATGCTATTGCTCAGCCTTTATTTACTGCTCTCTGCTCAGATTGCCTCCTATTCGCCTCTCCCTTTCTAACTATAACTGGAACCCTCCTGCTGTTAAACTTTATTTTGTTTATGTTACATTACGATGTGTAGTAAAACAATGTAATTCCAACAAGTTTTGTTACGGGAAAATTCATGTTATTTGGTTCCGTTACTCTAGTATATTCTTTCTTTTCTTTAAATACCAAGATATGAAGATATGCTTCTTTTAATAACATATGGCTTTCCATATTTTCTTGATTCAGCTCAACCTTTGCAAATTAGTTTAATTAAAGAAAAAAACATGCAATGAATTGAATACCAGCCAGCGCCGGAATAACATTAATTGAGCTGCAGTCAGCTTCATCAAAAATAAACAAACGGATGACTGAGCTTCCAAAGTTTCTTTTTCAAAATTTCTAAAATTGCTAGCTCTCTTCACGTGGTTTGGGTTAGACTCAACTTAGACCTGTGGGATAGGTTTGTAGGCATCTTTGTGAACTCTGGCCATGGAATTGTGAAAATGACTTTGTTTCCTTTTGCTTTTCAGCCTTGCTACTTGGTCTAAGTTCCAGTTTTATTGGCGTATCCAGTTCTTCCAGGTAAGCAAAAGTATGAACGATAGTTTATGAGAAAAAAAAATACTATTTATTAAGATCCCTTTTTTCCATGAGGAGTTGTTTTTAACCCCACAAAGAAACAAATTATTAATTATAGACTTCTATGCTAAAATATTGTCCAGTCAACACTTCGTTATAAATAATAATCATCTTCATTTTCATTGGGGTCGTCCACCATCGAGGCAATACACATGCAAGCATTTTTGTGCATAATCATCTTCATTTTCATTTTATAAATAATACTATTTATAAATAATAATCATCTTCATTTTCATTGGAGTCGTCCACCATTTTAACGAGAAGGGAGATAATATTTAACCTCTCATTTTCAGTTTTCACAATTCAAGAGAAAACTACCTGTGGTGCTGTCTGTAAAGATTCTGACATGTAAAACGCCTCTTTGTCTTCTCTCTCTCAAATTCTTGAATGGCTCTGATGCAGGCTGCATTTGCAGCCCGCCACAGAAAAAGTGAACTCCAAATTCTTTTTGTGCCTTTTTTTTTTGCGAGAACGAATTCTCTGTGGCAGGCTGCTGACCAGTCCTTGACAATTATTTAGAGTTATTAACTTATAATATTGGATTTGAATTACATGTGTGGGGTCTGACCGTACCTGTATCAACGGCTCAGATTTGGGCTGCACATGCAGCCCGCCACAGAGGAATTGAACTCGGTTGTGTGCGTGGTTTTTACTTCATGCTCTTCAGCTCATTATAAGTGGAGAAGCTTGTTTCATTTGACTTTGGAGTTTGGATGCTCTCTAGAGTAAGAACTGGAGAGATGATTAATTTAATGATCTCTAGTGTCATGCCATCAAATTCTTTCGATGTAAAATAGGACAGAAAAGAATTTTGTAGGGTTTAGATTCTGAAATTTGGATGTAAATTGGAATGTTTGGATGTAAAATATACCAATTTTATTCCATCAAGAAAAAAAAAATAATTTATAATGGCCATGCACAAAAAGTAACCACAACTAATTCCTCATTCTACAAAATTATCATCTCAAAATATAAAATCCATGAAATTGTAAAATCAGTAGATACAATTTTATTTCGTCAAGAAAATTTATATAATCTTTTTGTGAACCAGATCTAGCTGAAATTACTTCACGGGCTTTTTTCAGAAACTATGACTTCCAATACTTTTTTTTCACACTTTTTCAGAAACTATGATAATATTTTTTGTATTATTAGCAACCTTTGTGATAAATATTTTTTTATTTTCTTCATATTGCTTAGAAAAATATGTTATAAATTTATCTCCTTAGCTGTCATAGCTGATGTAACTGTCGGATTCTTACTTTTTTTTTCTTTTCATGCTTTTGACTTTCTCTCCTTTTAACTTCTTTGCTCTTTTAGTTCTTTTGTCTGTTTTGTTTTTAGAGGCATTTTGGTTTTTGTATTTAGGGGTCTGTAATGATAAGATGTTGAACTAAACTCTTTATTTATGAATAAAAGAATAACTACGTCTTTTAATAAGTCACACTTTTTTAAATAATTAAATTTAAAATTTCTCAGTGGGTCTCACACATAGAGTTATTTTATTGGCTGGCTGATTTGTGGAAAAAGAAACAAATTATTAATTATAGACTTCTATGCTAAAATAATGTCCAGTCAATACTTTGTTATAATTCTCTTCATTTTCTTGGAGTCATCCACTTCATGCGAGTATTTTTGTTCATGTCTCCATTTACCCGAATGGAGATGATATTTTCGCCTTTCAGTTTCAGTTTTCACAATCCAAGAGAAAACTAGCTGTGGTGCTGTCTGGAAAGGTTCTGACATGTAAAACGCCTCTTTGTCTAGAGTGGAGTACTCTTATCTCTGTCAATTTCTATTTTGCCATTTTTTTACCCCTACAATTCTTTGCTCTCAAATCCAGCCTTATTGGCCTACATGTGTGGGGTCCCACTGTAGTACTTATATATTAGTTCATGCTCCACTGAAGCCTGACTGGAGAAGGTTGATTGTTCTGCATTTGCATGCTCTCCAGTACTTAAGACTTGTTTGATTAATTATTTTGGACATGGCGGATCATGCCAAATCACGATAAAAATATATATATATATATATATATATATAGTTTATTCCGGTGTTATAATTGTTACATGCTATATTTTCAAAGAAAAAAAAAATACATAAATTGTTTCAATAAATTATACATGTTAAATAAAGACTGGAGTTTTAGATAATAAGTTGCAATTAATACAGTTTTTATGGGACTAAAGTGAAAAGGTTACAAGAGAAATAATAACCTTCTAGCTGTTATAAAA
This sequence comes from Juncus inflexus, assembly GCA_024447665.1. Classification (NCBI taxonomy): domain Eukaryota; kingdom Viridiplantae; phylum Streptophyta; class Magnoliopsida; order Poales; family Juncaceae; genus Juncus; species Juncus inflexus. The sequence goes on along the minus strand of JAJHPC010000013.1, from coordinate 1,329,479 downwards.
CCTGCACGTTTTAGGCTGTAAATTATATTTTTATGGTAATTTAAGAGGGCAATTAATGACTAATATTTGGGTAATAAAATCGGTAGTACCACAACAATTCCCATTCAATTTTTTTCATGTTCATTTCTTCATCCCCTTCCTCTTTCATTCTCTGATCAAAAAGTACTCAAGCCAAGACATTTTTTTTCTCTTGTTTCTTCTTTTATTCTCCTTGGTGCACGTGGTCTACTTAGACCAATAGAAGGAAGGTATTGAAGGTGCAGTGAGCCGAGTCAACGGAAAGCCAACACAAGTCTTTGCCTCTTTTCTAGTTTGATCTACTGTCGTTTGATCTGTATTGATTTCTGCGTAGTGAGTTCTTGCTATTTTTAAGGTACTTGACAGAATGGACGGACGATTCATGAGTTCAGATCATTTTGGGATAACTTGAATTTGGTTAATGTCGCTTAGTACGACTAATAGGTTGTGTCGCGGTTATATCTAAATTCAAGATGTAACAATAACAATATATATAATTTATTTTTTAATAATAGTATATATATAAAAAGTGAAAATAATATATAAAATTAAAAATAGTATGTTAGAACTGTATCTACAAATTCCAAAAGTATAAGAAGTAAAGAATATATAAAGAATAAAAATAGTATATAAAATGATAAAACAGTATATAGAATGGTAAAACAGTATATAAAAGTGCAAAAACGGTATATACATTGTTCCGTCGTGATCCTGCGTTCTACAGTGCTGTTGTGATATCATATTTCTCTATTTTTTTTTGTTTGATTAATTGTTTGGATGTGAAATAGCTAGGTGTGGCAATGGTTTGGATAATATCTTAACCAGTACCGTATACGAAAATATCCATACTGTATCCGAAAATATCCGGATCTAAATAAAAACATTCGGATCCGCTCAAAACCGTATCCGGATCAGATTCGTTGTTACAAATCCGAATAATTATCAAATATGGATACTCGTTTTTTAATTCAGACATTAATATTTTGATATAATTGTGACACATTATTTATATTTTCTTGTAATAAGCTATACAATATACAAAATTTAATATATTTTTTATGATATACAAAAATATAATAATAAGGTTAAATCATAAAATAGTCCTACAATATATTTGTACTATTTTAAGAACTGAAAAAAAAAACGGATTCATATCCATATCCGATAAACCCGAAACAATATCCGGATCCGTATATTATCTGAACCATATCTGGAACTGGATAAAACTATCGAGATTCAGATCCCAAAAAAATATGAATATAGATATAGTAGGAGCACCATTCGAACCGGGTCTGAACCGTTGCCGCCCCTACATATAAGACATTTCTTCTTGCATGTTATGACAAAAACTACTTAGAAATAGAATAACGTACTTGGCCATACATAAATGTTTGGAAAGACTGGGATAATTAGGATTGTTATTAAGAAAATAATGTTGATTTGAAAATATTTACAAAACTAACAGTGCTGCCAATCTTACACAAAACTAGCACTTCTGCATGTTTGAATTTTTTTTTTACTTGACATTGAGTTCACAAATTTAGTTTGAATATAACATATACTTATTGCATCTAAAGTCTAACAATACAAAATATGTGATATTGTATCTGGGCTATAGTCTAACAATACAAAATATGCGAAGCAGTGAGTCTCTTGACCTTCTTCCACCAGATACTAGGGTTTAAACTAAATATGATTTTCGGCGTTTATCTGATTTTTAGTTCTTTAATGAATTACTAAGGGCTTATTTTTTTGCAAAAACTCTGAAACAGCTCATTAAAACGGACAGAGCCGCCTGCAACAGACTGAAAAGACTGTGTCCCCTTCAACATCAAACGCAAAAAAAGAAACTGTGAATCTGTTATACATCTCTACCACACACGTCTACATCCTAGGCAAACATTACTACAAAAGTAACAAACAAACAATACCGCACATCCACAACAACACCTCTCTTCTACTTCCTATTTCGGAAATGGAAAGAACTTTATGGCAAATGGAGAAAGCTCCCTTTCAGATGGTCCTAAAAGATAAAGTTAAAAAAGCTTTAATTAGTCCAAAAGAAAGTGATTTTATATTTATTGGTTGCATGGTGGAACTGACTTGTGTGAAGACAACTATTTTTCTATAGTTATTATATTGGATTTGGATTACATGTGTGGGCTTGTGTGGAGACAACTATTTTTCTATTAGAGTATTATATTGGATTTGGATTCCGTGTGTGGGTCTGACCGTACTAGTCTAAGGACGGTTGTGTGATGATTGGAACTGGAGAAGCTTGTTTGGTATGACTTTGGAATTTGGATGCTCTCCAGTCTAAGAACTGGAGAGCTTTGTATGATTAATTTAATGATCTCCATTGTCATGCCATATAATTCTTTGGATGTAAAATAGGACAGAAAATGTTTTGTAGGGTATAGATTCTGAAATTTGAATGTTTGGATATGAATTTAAGGAATTTATGGGGGGGAAATGATTTTATGGCTAAGCAAATAAAATAAAAATCTAAATTACTATTTATTTTTAAACCTTATATATGATAATTTAAATCTTTTTTTGCTCAACCAAATAATGATTGATCATTGAGTTAAAAGTAATCACAACTAATCCCTCGTCCCACAAAATTATCATCTTAATTATTTCCCAATTATCAATATTCCTTGATTATCAACTGAATTGCAAAAGAATTAATTATTCACTCATAAATCAAATCAACCAAAACAAAATCCAAGAAATTCGCCAAAAATCGCAAATTCCTCAGAAAATAATACTCCTGCCTGTACATATTAAATCACCAAAAACTCATAAAAATTCACAAAATCAAAATAAAAAACTCCGCCACTAACCCTAATTCTCCTCGCCCCAACCTTCAGGAACCGATAAAATTTGTTGCTGCATGAACTTACGGAATCTTTTCTTATACTCTTTTGGTGAAATTACTGTCGGTAATTCGTTTTTAGGCACGACTAATGACGATTTTACCCACGTTTCCAACTGTTTGTCCCATGTGTATTGTCGCAAATAATCTATTATTCCGAATATTAATGTGCGGTTTTCTTTGTCCACTCCTACTAGCAATGAATAGTCCATCACATTTATGGCCTGAAATAATAAAAGATAGGATTTAAATTTAGTTTAAGGTAAAAAAATATGAAAATATTACATTGGAAGCTTGATTTGTTGCAAGTTATTTAGATGGGTAAATTTTGATATTGCAGTTTTGAAAGGGCAAATTTAATATATCCTGAATTTAGAAGGGTATATTTTGTATTTTCATAGCTCCATCAAAAGTATGAATTTGACATTTTACACAAGGGTATATAGAAAAAAAGTACTTCCTATCTTCGGAATTTCATCAAAAGGATACATTTCAAATTTAAGTTTTTAACTATATAAAAAACTACTTTATATTATCTGAACTTCTTCAAAGGGTATTAAATTTACTATTGCAAGGGCATATACAACATACTGTCAAAAACGAAGTATCATTCGAAAGCACTCTTTCCAACAACTTCTTGGTTTTAACTTTCATAAGTGGTATATACAGTATACTAAACCCTAAATCCTAAACCCTAAAGACGAAAATAAATATAAAAAAAATATGACATTTTCAATTCCAAAAAGAACAAATTCAACATTTCATCATTTCACAAATCCATATGCTCAAAACATACCGTCAGAAACGAAGTATCATTCCAAAGCGCCCGCTCCAACAGCTTCTTGGTCTTCTGCCCGAGATAAATAGGGCTGGCCCTCATGTCCTCAATAAAATTCTGATCTAAAAACACCTTGCCGGCCTGGCCGCCCGGCGAATCAGAGTCCGCCACGTGGCGAGCGAATATGGCGCCTTTGAGATCGTATGTTCGCGATATGTTGTGGCCGAAGAGCAGGTTCTCCATCACCATTAGGTCCATGCGTATTTCCTTTCCGTTTCTCACTTCACACACCTTTAGATAATAATTAATAAAAAATAATTTAATTGATAGTGAAATGGTATATTGGTATTCAAGAGAAAAATAATAAACGTAGACGTAATTATTGATAGGGATATATGCTAAACCTAGATGTAATTGTTGATAGGGAAATTTACTAAACCTAGATGTAATTATTGATAGGGAAATTTGTAGAAGAGCCCCTTCCTTATACTTACATTGAAAAAAAAGCCTTGCACTATTGAAAATTGCAAAAAAGTCCTTCTATTCTTATGAAATTCCAAATAACTAACAGGGTATGGACTAAATTTTGAATTTAAGAGGGAACTTATTTGCAATTTTTAATAATCTAGGTGCTTTTTTGCAATATAAGGATAATTCAGAGAGTCTTTCTTGCTAATTTTCCTTATTTACATAAAAGAAAAGAAAAATAAATAATGTAGGGGTTTTTTGCAATATAAGGATTATTCGGGATCTTTTTTGCTAATTTCCCTTAGTTATATACAAAAAAAAGAGAAAAACAAAAACCTGATAAATGCCTAGAATTTTCGCGAGACAACTCGGATTCCCTCTTTCTACCGATTCCGAAACATACATAAAATAATCAGGGGCAAATTGGAGAAACGAATCGAATTCAGTCCGTTTAATCTGCTTAATAATAAACCTCTCATCCATAGTTTTTGCGAAAAAGACCTTGCTTTTCCCGCCCTGCGCGTTCCATTTTTTTCCCCTGCTCAGCGAGGTTATATACGCAATTTCGCTCGGACAGCATTTTTTTCTCAAATCGTAGAATTGCCTCGCGTAAACACAAGTGATCGAGTGTTTCCCCTTTAGAGAGAGAAAGTTGTTGTTTGTAACTTTGTTGAGAGAGATTTCTGGGTGCAGATCCTTGGAGATGGATAAAAATTCGTCAGAAGAAATCGATGACGTGGCGCTTAATAAATTCGTCAGAGGAAATTGATCCGCTTTTGTCTCTTCTTCGTTTTTTCTGTTTTCTTCTTGAATACATAATGCATAGGCTATTAAACTTGAGACATCGTCCTCAGAAACCGAGAAAACATTTCCGCCTGGCCCGACGAAAAACCGGGAATCCAATTCCCGGTTTTGGAAATCCGGGATTTGGAGCGTGGAAGGCTTATAGTTGTTTACGAGCTGGAATCTTTCTAGAAACCCGACTTGGAGTTCCTTTTTGTACGCCATTAATACGTTGTTGAACGGGGCCCAAATCCACTCATTTCTATCTAGGGTTTGGGTTTTAGGGTTTGTTAGGTCTAGTGATAAAATTGGTTCTGATTCTGATTTTTGGAGTGGGGGTAATTCAGGAATTTGTGTAATTTGTAGATTGGTTTCTTCGTCTGAATGTGGGTATTTATTATTGTCTGTTTGGTTAGGGTTTTGGGGGGTTTTGGGATTAGAGGGAAAAGGAGGGGGTGTTTTGCGATTTTGAAGGAGGTGATTGAGCCGCTGGTCCCACATGTAAGTCTCAAGATATAAAGTTTGGTATAACCAGTTCAAACTTAGAACATCTTGAATATTTATACTTGGTTTTGTAACATTACTGTTATTATTATTATTATTATTATTATTATTATTATTAGAAGAAGGATCATTTCTGTTTGGCAATGAGACCTGCATTTACAAAAGAAATTTGCAAGTGGTAAATTTAATATTTTGGGTTTTGAGAAGGGTAAATTTAATAATTTAATCAAATATATAAAAAAATTAGCAAACCTCAAGCTGAGCTCTCTCTTGAGTCAATAATAAAGAATCGTGAGAAATTTCTTTTAGAAATTCAGGATCAGAACAGCTCTCTTTCAAGTCTTTCGCAATTCTCTCTACTTCAGAGAAAAGTCGAGCCCGCTTTTCACTCACCTTTATAATAAAAAAAGAAACATTAATGATACAGGTTAATTTTTCATAACAAGCAAAATTATGGCATTAGATACCTAAGCTCGCAAATGATTTAGTTATTGTAAGGCTTTCATAAAAATTAAAAATAGCTGTACCAATTCTTTAATTGTTTCTTTAAAGGTTTTTGTGAGGTTTATAGAGAGAGAGAGAGAGAGAGAGAGAGAGAGAGAGAGAGAGAGTATACATCTAGGGTTTCGTTTTGGAGCCAATATTGAACTTTAGGGTTACGAAAATTCAGCATGGAAGGAGGTTTGCACGCATTGAATAATGCAACTGGCGAGTATCTGAACATCGCAACTTTCGTCCCCATTCTGCATAAAATTCATCAAAAACATTAAAAAAAATTAAAACAAATAAATCAATGGTACAAGATAAAAATTGACAATAACGCCCTTATGAAAGCTCGAAAAACCAGATTCACCCCTCCAAAATCCCAAATCATGCTGTCAATCTCAAGGTGGTCAAAATTTACTTCCAATTCTCAAAGAACCAATTCGTTTTTTGTGAAATTTTTCCCTTGAATTTTCCTTTCTAAAAGGACATACATAAAATTTCCCATGAGAACCAAAACCCTAAACATACCCCCCAAAAACCTCACCCCATCACAGTTTTTTAACTTCAACTCCAATCCTCCAAGGACCAATTTGACATCTTTCCCCTCCTAAACGGACATAAATGAAACATTCCCCTAAAACCCTAAAAAGTAAAACCCTTACCCGAAAAACCTGAGCCCGTCGCGGTGCAACAAATGCCCGCAGGGCATCCTCTTCTCCGCGAGCCTGCTCGAAAAACTCAGCTCCAAAAACTTGCCGAAGCTGAGATTCCTGGCGGAGTCCGACACCAGGAACCGCTCGGTGGGGCCCGCGCGGCCGGTCTCCCTCCTGCACCCCAGGCACCGCGTCCACATCCAGATTTTGTCCTTTTCCTTCTTGGCTGAGAAAGTGGAGGCGGAGAGGTGGAGCTTCGGGGGGAGGGAGGAGACCAGGACCGTCAGGCGGCCGTGGAAGTGCGTGAAGGAGTACGCGTGGCCGCACGGGGGGTCGTTGCATGTAGAGCACCTGTGCTTCTGCAAACAGGGGAAAAGGAAGTTTAGTTTAATATTTCTTTATTAAATAGGGAAATGATAGGGAAAAAAAAAAACTAGAAGAGTTTGTTTTTATATTTCTTAAACATGTTTCTTAACAGATTTATTAATCTTTCTTGAATGATTTGTACTTGTTTGAATATGATTTATTTTTTATATGATTTAATTTTTTATGTAATTTTATTCTTTCTTAAATTACATAAAAAAAATACGTGTGCTTCTGGGAAGAGGAAAGGGAATGTTTAATAGTGGGAAAATAAGAGAGTTTTGATGTTGTTTGTTGAATGATTTATTTACCCTGTGTTTCTGGAAAATGGGAAGTTCAATAGTGAAAAAATTGAAGATTTTATTGTTCTTTCTTAGATAATTTACTTTTCAGTTCTCTTACATGAGTAATTTACATTCCTTTCTTGTATAATTTGTTTTTCTTTTTAAATATTTTATTTTTCTTTCTTAAATTTGATAATTTTCTTAAATAATAAAAGAAGAGAAATTAACTCTCTTTCTTAATAGTGAAAGTATAAAAAAAAATCTTTCATAATTAATTTACTTTCACTCTTAAATAAGTTAATTTTCTTTTACATAATTTATTTTCTTTTAGTATTTATAAATAAATTTTTATTTCTAAATTAAATAACATATATTTCTTAAATAATTTGCTTTTTCTTTACAAACTAGTGAAAGAAAAAAAATTGAAAATTTTAATTTAAGAGAGAAAAAAAAAAGTACCTCGTTGAGTAAAATATCTTGCAGATGGGTCCCTAAAGTCCTGTCAGAAGTTCCGTAATAGTTAATACGTGAAATATGACTATTCTCACATATAGTCCTTTTCGCAATATTTCTGCTGGATACAATAATCAAAATACTCCTCGGATCCCCCGAATCCTCTCTCTCCAAACTAGGGCTTCTCAAATTAGGGTTTCCCCTAACCCTAGTTTTCTCACTCCTGTTTCTCTCCTCTTTTCTCCCGTTTAAATCCGGCGGAGCAGAGTTAACACGCAAAGGCACATCAGAATTAACCAAATAATTACTATTAACATTATTATTATTGTTATTTGAAGGGCATAAAGGTAATTCTGCGTCGGAAATATGAGCATCCAAATCCAGCTGAGTACTTGCAGTGCTGGCTGTAGAACTTTCGGATCTTAAACATGTGGGTTTAATAGGTGGGATAATTGAGTTTTCCTCTTTGAGGGCCATTTTGTAATTTGCGAAAAGTCGTTGGTCCGCGAAGAAAGACGTCACGAGGATTAAATGATACGCTGCGAAAACCGTGTAGTTCAATATGCGTTTGATCCTTTTCAGTTCCTCAATATTTCCGCCTCTCAATAATATCTAAAATAGGAAAAAAAAGAAAGAAGAGTAATTATGAGAAGGATGTGAATTGTAATATATACAAGGGAATTTTTTTCAAAAAAACTATCGTTTGGAATATTAAGAAAAAAACCATACTTTTAACTTTGCATTTTCCACCCCTTAACTTTTAATGTTCTCAAAAAAATCTTTAACTTTAACTTTTATTTTCAAAAAGAACTCCTAAATAATATTCGAACGATAATAAATAATGACAAATAATATGTAAACATATTTTATAAATTATGTATCTATTCTTTGAAAATAGATTAACGTGTTTACATACTATCTCTATTATTTCAAACTGAAAAGATTTTTTTTAATAGAACATTAAAACTAGGAGTGTTTTGAAAATAAAAAGCTAATATTAGGGTTCTTTTACTATTGCAAAACTTACCTTGTTTACTTTCTTTCTTGTTTTTTGAGATTAACTTACCGTGTTTTCTAAAAAAGAAAAAGTCAAAGAAGTTTTTTTTTTTTCAGAAATACCATAAAACACAGTTGTTTTCTTTTTCAAATTTTCCCTCCAAAAAACACAAGGTCGTTTCTGCAAAAAATCATGACCATATAAACTCACAGAGCAGCCCAAAGGCTTAGGCAACCCTTCCAAGAACATCAAGTTCTTGCAAAACAAAAAAGCCAAAGCAGGTTTTTTTTCTTTTTCAAATTTTCCCTCCAAAAAAACACAAGGTCATATTTGCAAAACTTACAGTGCAACCCAAAGGTTTAGGCAACCCTTCCATAAACAGCACAAAATTCAAAATTCAAAATACAATTCTTCCATAAATACCAAAAAACACAGGGTTTTCTTCAAAAATATCCCTACAAACTAACAAAAAACACAAGGTCATATTCGCAAAACTCACCGTGCACCCCAACGGCTTAGGCAGCCCCTCCAAAAACAGCAGGTTCTTACTGACCCTACTACTGCTCTCAAACCGCTCTATTCTAAAACTCCCGCAGGACCAAACCGCCGCGTCAGGCCGCGTCAGCGCCTCGTGGACCGAGACCACCGCGGACCCGGTGCACCGGACTATTCTTTCCATTCTGTGGGATTTCATGTCTAAAATGACGGTTATGCCCTGCTTGAGTAATATCTCCTGGACTTCTCTGGAAGCGGATTTCTCGACTAGGATTATGTCCGGCCTGCAGGTCTCCAGAATGGACTTGATGGATTTTTCTAGCACGTCCATTTCCTGGAAAATAGAAAATAAATGTTAAAATTGGGAAATGAAATGTGGTTTTAGATGATGTTTTAAAGAGTTATTTTCCGTGAAAATATAAAAAAAAAATTAAAATAAGAAATTGAGAAATATCACGTATACCCCTCTAAAATGTAAAAATATCACGGATGCCCCTACAAAACACGGGAAATATCATCAACAGCCCCGCTCTACTAATTTTTCAAAAAAAATCTAAATTAATTACCCCCTCATCTTTACTTAATTATGTATAAATAAAATATAATAAATCTAGGGTAATTTGCGGGTCTTGTAAAGCAAATACGAAAAATAAGGGCAAAATGATTTTTCTATATGTTTTATAAGGGTCGTATGCATAACATTTTACCATTTGCAGTGGTACACATGCTATTTTCAGATTTCTCAGGGGCTCAAATGAAAACTAATAAATGAAAAAAAAATGAAATCTGTGTAATAATTTGGACGGACCTGTTCCATGGACCGAATGGAAGAAAGCCCAGCGACAGAATGGCCGAGCACTTCCTTGAGGAGTAGGATTCTGGGGTTTCTGACGACGGTCGGCATGTGCTTGTGCGACGCGCTCTTCTTGAACACCAGTCCGTTTACCACCTCACTGCACATCACTTACCACGTTAAGAAAATAACAAACGGAAAGGATGACAAAAGGCGTAAATAAAGTCAAAAGTATGACAAATTAATCCTCCTGTAGAACTAATAATATTGTTCATACCCTTTTCATAATACGAAACAAAACAAATCCAAAAAAGAAAAACAAAAGTAAAAAGAAAATAGTAATACAATAAAAAATAAAATGCTTTTTAAAATGCCTAGAATAATAATACTAATATCAATCGTACCTTTTAAAATGCCTGAAATACCCCTTTTTCTGCCGCCAAATTATGAAAAATCATTCAAAGAATCACAACACAAAAACAAACCAAAAAACAAAAACAAATAAAATAAAATAAAAATCACGAGGAAAAACAACAAACATACCTCTGAGTCTTACTCCCTGACGCAACACACTTCACCTTGACATACATCCCCGGATCCATCTCCTTGCCCGCCCGCGCATCCGGCTTCACCAGCAGCCCCGCCTGCCACGACAGCACCCTCACGACCCTCCGCCAGCTGTCGCTTTCTGATTCGTCCTCCTCTCCCTCCCCCACCTCAAACCCTTCTGCTTCCATGAACCGCCTCACCAGCTCCCTGAACTCCCCGTTCATCGTCTCCACCATCGCCCGCTCCCTCTCCTCCGTCCCGTCGAAATCCGACGATTTCGTTAACTTCACTCCGTCGATGGGGACGTGGTCCTCGGAGTCCGACGAGTCCTCCGACGAGAAGATGTTCTCCTCGTCGGATTTTGATGAGTCCGCCGGGAGAGGCGGGGCCCACGTGTCGGGGTCGGTACGATACGTCGATGTGATCGGTTCGTCCTGGTACGGGGTCAGGGGCTTGGGGGGGAGAGTTTGTAAATGTAAGGGCGGTTTGTGAAGATGTTTTTGGGAAGAATTGTTTGAGGGTTTTGAGGGTTCTTCTCGAAGGGGAGCGGTACCGAGGTTTGTTTGTTGGAATTCCGTACCGGTATTTGTTTGCTCTTTATTTTCGGTACCGATTTCTTCTAGAAAGGAGGCGGTACCGGCATTTGTTTGTTCAGTTTCTGTACCGGTATTTATTTGGTCTTTGTTTTCCGTACTGATTTCTTCTACTACGGAGGGATCGGTACCGGTTTCGGTTGAGACGCTTTCGGATCTTTCAGGCTCAGAAACTACGGTTATTGCATCATTTATAGAGTGAGAAAGTTCAGTTTCGGTACCGATTGCTTCTAGAGAGAGAGAGGGACGGGTACCGGTTTCAGCCTCAGTCTGTCTACTTTCGGTGCACTTCTCATCGTTTTCAAATTTCTCAATTTCTTCAACCGGAGTTTCAATATTAAAACTATTATTATCATTATCACTCTTCGGTTCCGTAACGGTTTCATCTAACTCAGAACCGGTTCGAGCTTCCTCTTTAGACTGTTCAATTTTTTCACCTTCCTCTAATTGACAACTGGAAAGAATTTCCTCTTTGATTTTTTCGATTTCTTCAATATAAGCCTCAATATTCTCATTATTAGGTATAAAACTGTCCGTACTATCTTCATTCAAGACCTCTATTTTACACTCACCATCCTCTCCAGTTGATATTGGGATATCATCAGTAATTTCAGTCGAAAACTGGAGATGAGTTCCATTCGAGACCTCTTTGGATACTTCATTTTTATCATCCTCTCCAGTTGAAATATTGATATTATCAGTAATTTTATCTGAAAACTGAAGAGGGGTTTCATCCTCATTCAAGACCTCTTTAGATATTTCGGTTTGATCATCCTCTCCAGTTGGAGTTTGGATTTTATCAGTAATTTCGGCTGAAAACTGGAGAGGAGTTTCATTTGATGGTGGAACTGTACATTTTTCTTCTATTATATCATTTTCTAATTGATTATGTTTTTCTCCCTCTTCACTGCAAGTTCATTTGGCAGATAAATTTATATAAGAATATAAAGAACTTGAAAATTTTGAAAAAAAGAATTAAAAATTGATGTGAAAGTTGGAAAATGGGAGGAAATTTTCTTACCCTAAATCAGGCTCTATGTCAAATGATATATCATCTGTCAAAAAAAAAAAGAGAATGAAAATAATTAAATTACTTTTAACATAAAGAATGTATAAATTACAAAATAATCTACTCTTGCACATCAATTTTCAGATTTTTATATGCAAAAGAAAAATAAAAAGAAAAGAAAGAAATTAAATTAAACGTACCTAAATACGAGAAACAAGTTTCGTAGCTGGAAAAAGAAGAGCAAGGGCTCATGTAAGGGGTATTTACTTCATTTTTTTTACAAGAATTGATCTCCATTATATTATTATTATTATTATTATTATTATTATTATTATTATTATTATTATTATTATTATTATTATTATTATTATTATAACTGCAGCTCGGAAATCCGCTATCCTCAAATTCCTCCTTCGAAATGAATTCATGACACATTTCACTCATTTCATGTTTTTCTTTTCTACTATTTCTAATTGCCTGAAATTTCAAAATTAAACAATAATTATGATATTTTACATTGACAATTTCATGATAAACTTACAACCATTTTTATTTATAATCAGTTTATGCAATAGCATGAATCCATGAAAAAGATTATACTTATCTGTTGCATACTGATTGAATATAAGAACTAAAATGAGCTACAAAATAGCACCCAATTTACAAATTTGAACTGTCTAGCATGAAAATCGAATCAAAGATTAAAACATTTTGAGCTAATAAACAATTCCGAACCATATGAACCCCAAATCAAATATGCCCACGTAAATCTAACACAAGAAATGTACTCAAATCGACCAAATTCAGCACAAGAATTAAAACCCACGAAGCCCAATCATCTCAGTACATCCTTAATCAGATTCAAATCCCCCATTTTCAATTCAGATTCGATTTCACTAAATTCACAGCTTAAAACGCAATAACAGTACCGATTCAACCAACCCAAAATCAAAATATATACAAATTAAAACTTCTGGCACAGAAGAAAAGAATCACTTACGAGTAGAGAGAAGAATGAAAATTCGCTTAGTTTTCGATCTCTCAGTTGAAGCAAGGAACAAGAAGAATGGAAATAAATCTGGATCTAATTTCGAGGTATATGAGGGGCTGGATTGTAATTTTGAAGGATAAAATTGAGAGGGAAAATAGAAAGAAAAGAAGAGGGTAGAAAGTGTGAAATACTATAAATAAGGAGGGGCTATATGGGAAAAACGCGTTTTCGGCTCATGGGTCCCACTCTATGCATTATGACGTAATATAATATGGTAAATAAATCATATATATTTCTGTGTGCAAAAAAAGAATCCATAGTTAAATTAAATTAATAAATTTTAATTTTATTGATTTGCACCTCAAGCCTTTAAAGATCTGAAATATATTGTAAGACCTTTCAAAATTTAGTAGTTTTTTTGGTTATGTTCAAAGCTTATAGTTGCATGCATATAAAGTTGTTGTTTTGTTTTTGACTGATTTTGGGATAGAAATTTTCTTTATGGTGCTTATTATTTATCAAATTTATTTACGTGATATTATTCATGCAAATATCGTGTAATGCTGTCTCAAAATAAATATTTTTTTTGAGGTAGTCTCAAAATAAATATTGTGTAATTAATCAAACATAGATGCATGTAAAAAGTGTGTCGCTATTTTTTAAATCGGTACTGTATATGTAGTACTACCTACTTTATAACCATGGTGTTGATGTGAAATACTAATACATTATACAACATGATTCTTATGAAAAGCTTATGCTATTTCTATTTGTGATATTTTATGCTGCTAGAAAGTTCTTTTAAATTCAAAAATAAATATTGCTTCGAACTTTATTATAATTATTTTTCACATAATATCAAAGTATATCTCATAGTAATCTAAAGCTAATTATTTATCAAGATTATGGACTTAAAAACTGGTCCTACAATCTACACTACACTGCATATGATATGGGTATAAACTATTAATGTTAATTCTAGGTTTATGAAGGACTGTATACTAGAAAAGCCACCTTATAATATCTTTGTAGGTACTATGAACGCCGTATTTTTGTTCATTTCTTATTTGGTCTTGATTCCACACTTTAATGCTTTAATTCTGACTTTGTTGTCCCTAAAATGAGGAGATATTTTTGTTATATAAAAAAAATGACAACTTCAAATTTCTTACACCTCTTATTTTTTGTACTTTCTATTTTTTTAATAAACTATTTAACTGTGTTTTATATGTGATTAATTATATAGTGATAAATAAATACTCTTTATATTTTGTAAAATACTTATTTTTAGAATGATTTACTGAAAAATTTATATAATTCAATTAAAAAAAATTATAGAATCATTTTTTTTAAATTGTATAGAATCAATTAAGTATTACATTTTCTAGATAATCTAGAATTATATTAAAAACATTATATACTGCAATAAAAATTTATATTTATTGCAATAATAATTCTAATAAATAGGCCCTTAAAACAATGCAATGTAATTTATTGATTTATTCTTTATATCTCATTATTCTTTTCATCATTGTAGACCAGTTGCACACACTATACAGTCAAATGACAACTGCCCTTGGTCCAGCAAATCTATCAAACGACACATGTTGTATTTTTATAATGAAGCAAATCCAACATATTATATAATCATTACTAAATTAATTAACTTAATAGGTAAGTTAAACCACAGACAAAAGAAAACCCAGTCGGCACAAACATTCTTTTCTTGTTTTCAACAAAACCTGGAAAGATTTTGGTAACAACATCACTCAAACTAAATAAATAAAATATTTAAGGACCAAATTGGAAAAAAAAACAAATTTTAAGGAAAAAAACAAAGTCTGCTTCCCTTTATTGAATTATTCTTTGCCAAAATATATAAGGACAAAATTGCAAAAAAGAAGAAGAAAAATGCAAATTTTTAAGGAAAAACAAAGTCTCTCTGCTTCCCTTCATTGAATTATTCTTTGCCCTTTCTGAAAACAATATCTTACTTTGTAGAAGAATCGGTGCTTTTTCTCTCTTTTTTGGCATTTGTTTGATTGTGATGTGGTTCTAATTTTGGTAGCAGTCAATCCTTTGATTTTCATAATATTTAATTTTGCATGGGCTGGGTCCGTTAAAATGAAGATTAATAAACCAAGGAAAAATCAGCCCATAATTAAAACTTGGCCCACAGTTGTAACTATAATAATAGAGAGAAAATTAGAACTTGGCCCACAATAAAACTAACTAAAATTAGAAAAAATGAAGGAAAAATATTTTGCCCGGAAGAAGGAATTCAACCTCTGACCTAATGGTTAAGAGGATACTCGAGCTATTGGGCACTTGTTATATTATTATTATTTTGTTGTAAATAATAAAGTTACACAATTTCATTTTTTTCTTTTAAACTAAAAATCAATCTCAGCCCACACAGTCTGGCCCGGCCCAATGAGGGACTAATGAAATGATTTATTTTCAAAACCACCTTAATCAAATTCCTACTTATTATTAATACTTAATATTGGGAGGGAGGATGTGGGGCTGACACGTGTCCCACAGAGTATTGATATTGATCCCCAATTTGCATCCCACTATATTTTTATTCAATATTAGTAACCACTTTTAACCCAATAGTATCAATTCATATTTGATATTATGATTAATGCTTAATATTGGGAGGGAGGATGTGGGACTGACACGTGTCCCACAGAGTATTGATATTGATCCCCAATTTGCATCCCACTATATTTTTATTCAATATTAGTACCCACTTTTAACCCAATAGTATCAATTCATATTTGATATTATGATGTTTTATGTTTAATATTATGATGTTTTACTACTAATAAAGTAATAATATAATATATTATGATATTGAATAAATTATAATAAAATAATATGAATCTCACTCTAAAAAGGATTTTTTTTCATAAACTCCTAAAATAATTTTATTACATGTTTGCATTTCCCCCCCTATTAAATGAAATATTTAAAATTATTTTAATATTTAAAAATCTGACGTAATCCCTTATGTAGTACAATTTTACAATATAAAAAAAATTATAAACTACTAATAAGATATTTTCTGTGATAGTTTTGTTTGTCAAACGTATAAAACAATCAATCAAGACAAATACCCAACACAATTTTAATTTCGTATTAACACTAGATGGGTGCAGAGTATTTGATATGTGGTCTTCTTTAAGATTTTCTATTAAATATTTTGTTAAATTTTAAATAAATAATTTTTGTATAATAACGTAGAGTAATATTAGATTTTATATTACAAAATAAAATATACTGTGTATATATGAAATTATATTCAATGTTCCGAACCGGAGCGAGGACTCCCCTAGTTTATCAGTATTGTTGATTTTTTTTTTTTTTTTAATGAGTAAGGGACTCCAGGATTTAATACATGGTAGTCAGCAGTTTAATTAATTGATAGCAAAATTTTACAATACATAAAGGTTCGCCACGAGAATTAGCCCCCAAAACTCAAGAAAATAGAAAAACAAAATTAAAAGAATGAAGTACAAAGTAGAAATAGAAGAAAGTAAATTAAAATAGCATGCAACCCCACTGAATTAACACCTAAACACATGAACTGTCTAGAGGGAGTAATTGACATTGTATAGAATCAGCCGTTATGTTTTCCAAAACTTGTTGCACATGCGATCTCTCATTTGCAAACGTTCCTGTACATCGCTCCTTCCATATCCAAAGAGATGTTGCAGCCAATCTGACTTGCATGGCTTGATCTCCTTATGACGTAAGTAAATTGATCACTTGTGTGCCGTCAATTAGAAGGGAATCAAATATTTGTGCTGCAAACGCACATTCCTGAAACACATGCTGAGTCGATTACGCATCCGCAATGTAAAGAACACAAATATTCGACAAAATAAATCCTCGCCTTGGCAATTGATCGATAGTTGGGAGAATATTTCTTATTAACCTCCAAATAAAAATTCTAAATTTTGGCGGCACCCTAAGTTTCCATATGTGATTGTAAGATATTTTAGACTTCGGATGTGCCGCCAGTAGGTTGTAGAATAAAGCCGATTTGAAGTGAGAAGAATTAGTTAGAGACATGACACATTAGTATCAGTACCAGTACCAGTATTGTAGAAATTTCTTGTTGGATCCGACATTTGTAACTAAAAACATTTATTTTTTTTATTTGCACTTGAGACCATACGTTTTTGTCATATTATTGTCCTTCATTATAGCTAATATATACATATTTTATTAAGCTAATTGATACATATTTTAAGTTACTCCATTGATGTGGCTTTATGAATTGTGGATGCTTTGTTTTGAGGCAAACTTAAGGTGGATCGAGGCACACTCAAGCAATTTCATTAGACTTAAATAAAGTCGAAATAATTTTTTTTAAGAGTTACAAAATGAGAGGCCTAGGACTTATCATCACAGCGAAATGCCGCTAACAATATTTGACCTTAAAAAATAAAAAGAAGAAAATAAAAGCAATAAGAAAAAGAAAGGAGACCGGAACTAATTAAAACAAATCTTGCATCCTTAAGTATTGTGGATGCTATTGACTTAAGTATTTTATTAAACTAATTGATACATATTTGCATGAGAGGAGTAAAAGCTGGCATGCTCGATAGGATATAAATATGAATGAGATTATTTCTAGCAAAGAACTCATGATCTTATCATGTAAAATGTCAAAGGATTTTAATCACACTTATGTGTCTGATTTACCATTTGCAAAAAACGCATGACATTAAAAATAACAAAAAACTTTTATTTTTTTTTTAAAAATTCGCTAGTTTTTATCGGAAGCAATATCTTACTTTGTGGAAAGATCAGTGCTTTTGCTCTCTTTTTGCAATTTTTGATGTGATGGCTCTAATTTTAGCCGTCGGTTTTTTTATTTTTCTAATATTTAATTAGCCATAATTTTTATTTTGCATAGCCTTTGTTATAGAAACACAAACCCAACAAAATTAGGCAATTGAACCCGACCAACAATTAAACTAATATTATAATTAGTATAATCTTTAGCACGTTTCAATTTAGACAAACACAATAGAAATCATAGCGGATAAATAATAGATTGTAGTATATATTATATATAGGCATGCATGGTTTTTATTGTTTTTATTATTTTTATATGTTCCTAATATTAAAATTTAAATCCTTCATACATACGCCTATCTGTTTAGCTTGCCACGTTATATATATGATTCTTGTGTTTGCAACCATTTTTCATATGTGTTAGCTGCGTGTGTAGTGTGATTTCATTCTCCATCGCCAGGTGATAGGAAACTAATATTATTGACAGCCGATTCATAATATGTAAAAAGCAATCTATAAATTGTAAAAAATGTAAGAAAAACTATATTAAACTATACTTAATCATTAGGCAAGTAATATAAATTTAATGTGCCGACTTAGGTAAAAACACTATATCCTATATTTTTCAAAAAAATTATGCCGCGGGAGGAGCATTTGAGGCCCCGACCATTTGGTTGAGAGGATATTCAAACTTCATGCTCTAACCAATTCTAATATCCTTACATTGGTGATTGGTGATTTAATTTTTATTTATGAAAATCTCCAATTTGTTGGTTACATGAAGCTCAACTTTTCATATTAAGAACATATTTGAACATTTTATCGATTGTTTTGCTTAAAATCTTGATTTCTTCCAATATATTAATAATTAAGTATGAATATTCATTTGAAATAGCTACCATAAAAAGTTTCTCGAATTATTATTTTTTCGAAGATGACATAATAAAAAAGCCCACAAAGAGTAGGACTATTCCATATTATATATTGCCATGAATGAAAGAATTGTGTGAAGGCTTCATATGCATGAGGAGGTAAATGTGAGCTCATTTTGAATGAGTTAGCAAGCACGCATGAACTTATCATAGAAAATTCAGTTACAAGGATTTTAAACACTCATATTAGCATCAACCATAAATGATTAATCAATGAACAGCACATGGCATACCTTTTGTTTAAGAAGTCTTTACTGTTTTTAATGGAATCACAAGTTTGAGCGTTAAATAAGCTTTGCCGATCATACAAACTATCTTGAAACATCCTAAGATAGACATACATCAACTTTAACCAGCCATGTATGAACAAAAACACTTTACAACACAACTAAAAAGTATGACTGTATTGACAACATCATTAGATAACTTATAACGCACATATTACTTCTTAGTTGATTATACCATATTGTAATATTTGCATTATAAAACCACAATATGCACCACCATTTTCTTGGTCATGTTGTGTAGAATTTTGGATCTATTAACTAAGCATTCTAAAACTCAGCATAACTCAAAATTTATTTCAAAAACTGACACAAAATAATATCAAAATTTCTCTCTACAAATCTTTTCCAAAAAAACTCACTAAAATAAACACAACTCTTCGGCGAAACCAAACCATCAAGATTACAATCTCTCATTCTAGGGCAAACCCCACAAGGAACCGAACTCAAACCACCAACCAATCCACCACTTTTTCTTTCCACTTTTCTATAACGAACCTTCCCGGATGGAATATTTATGAAAATGCCGTTACCGGAGCTCCTCAGCTCCTCTACCTCCCTGTCCAGCTTCAACAGCTCCACGATCTGTCCGATTTGTTTCAGGTCCAAAATCGAATTTCGGTATGATTTATTTATTTCTTTGTGGATTGTTTCGATTGTTACTGTTTTGAGCTTGGTTATTTGTTCTAAGCATTTTTGTTTGATGGTTGTGATTGCTTCTGTGTTTAACGCACCGTCCAAGTACCACGACCAGCCTGAAATTATAAGAAACAAAATTAAAAAAAATATATTTGAAAATAAATTCATTTTTGTAATCAAAACATTAAAGTTAGGGCATTTTCGTATTTTAAAAATTAGGGTTCAGAATTTAAAAAAAATGAAAAGTTTAAAAAGAGGCTTTTTGGGTTTTTCATTAATACTAGAATATACATAGGGTATTGAAAATCCCCATTATGTTTTTGAGTCCATATTAATCATGAAACTTGAAGAAAAAAAGAACCTGTCAACTCTTCAGCCGGTTCGAATTCTACCGCCACATAGATTTTCTTATTTGATTTGTTTCTTATGTCCTTGACTAATTTAATTAAATTATTTTCTATCAACTTTTCAAGCAGTTTAGTTACTTGGGATTGCGGCATGCGGCTGTCTCGTTTTATGCCGGCTTGCCATATTTCTCTGTTTCCTTTGCTTCTTCTTTTTTTTGAAGCTTCCGGAGGCGAAATATCTCACCGAGATTCTATTAAATAAGGAAAAAGTTCGTACAAATATCCTTTGCTTCTTCTTGGTTCTAAGATTTTATTTGCCTCAGAAACTGTGCGCTGTGAGGGACCAACCCACTAAATACAGTTGTTACCTTGTATAGCCGAATAATCTCACACCTCGTCACAAAATTGCAGAAGATAAAAATGGGCGGTTGGAGCTCTGCCTCCAAGAGAGGAAAGATGAGGAGACTAATTCAAAACAATTCAATATATGTGGACCACTAATAGGACTAACCTGGGTTAAGTGTTACCTTGTGTCTATGGGTTATTGTTAAAACAGTATTAATGAAAAAAAAAATGATCATAATAAATTTCATATATAACATTGACACAAATGAAATAAATATGATTATTAAAATTTTCAATATATAAAATTAGAAATAACGATCATAATAGAATTTTCAATATATAAAATTAGAAATAAAAAAATCATCATAAATAGAAATACTACAATTGTTCAGTGTCCATAATTAAAAATACCGCATAAATTTATAAAATAAACACACAAATACTTAATTACCCAAAATAAACACATAAAAACTAAATTATCCAAAATAGCTCCCGTTATACCCGCTATAGCGGAAAAACACAATTTCCATAATTTTTTTGTAGCGAGCTGCGTTTTAAGTCCCAAAACCGCTACAGGACCGCTATTTTATTCATTGCAATTTTTTTCCGAACAACAATTAATTAAAATTTCTCTTGTAACTGAGAAATGTAACTATCTATTTCAAACATCGGACTCTTTAAGTGAGAAATCTCACTCCTTATGCAGGAAACCTCAGCCTCAAGCGTGTCTCTACTCTCCTTAATGCTCTTCTTTTCCTCCACCCAAGTAGTTTTCTTTTTATAATGTATATTAAACTAAACACATTAAATGTATGATTTCTCATAATTTTATCATTCTATTGGAGTAACTATTGCATGTGTATCATGAATTACTTGCTGGATTTGCCTTCAACTGTGCATTTCTTCTACTCTTCAGTTGATTGTACGTGCAAGGTCTACTCACAACTTTCAATTGGTTACAAAATAAAATTATATTAGACACGCAATCAAAATAAAATTGTATTAGACATGTAAAATTACGTCCTACTGAAGTTCTCTTAATCAACAGTTGCAGGTAACAATCCTAAATTTGAATTTTCAATAAAATAATAAAAAACAACAATCACCAAACAATCTAATACCTAAACATAGTATTCTTTAATATTATCCAGCATAATAAAGGTGTTTCACCCATGATGGAAAATTATGCGCTTGAGGCCTAAGATTCCATAATCTGAAAAAAGAAATTCTTATTAATTGACAAAATCTTATGGTACCAATCTGCATATCGAACCAATCTATATATACTGCATTAGTGTACAAAACATCAAAGGTACTGAACCCTGAAAAAATGAACATATTCTATTTAACAAAGCCAGAATATACACCAGTCTATATTTAAGGAAATCAATTTACAAGTTTAAATTAATTAGGAAACCAGCTCTGTTAATGGCTTATAGTAAACTTGGGTTTTACAAAACTAAGCCCTATTGTTTTAAGCTCTATTCAGAACAATAATTCTACTGACTCTTTGATCTTATGAACCCTAATTATACTCACCCACAAATTTAGAATAGATAACCCTAATTCTGATCCAATAACCCAAAAACCATATATAGTTCATTCAATTTACCATGATACAGTCCTAAATAACTCCCCAATGCAAATATTAATAACCCTAATTCATTCAACTTACCGTAATTTCATACAGTATACCTAATTATTCAATATGCTCAACATTTCGTATCGTTGTACTTAAACCTTTTCAGTCCATATCAAGAGCCAAAAATGCCATCCTTATGCTGTGTACAAAATATAAATATTATCATGTAAGTACTAGTTAAAACTAATAAAAGAGAAGATAAGTATATTAGAAATTTAGAAGAGAGCTAACCTGCTGATTATATCTAGCACCTGAAGAACAAAACAAATAAAAATTATTTTTCTTTGATGAATTAAAATAAAAATTAATTATAACACTGTAAAGTAAGATGACTTTAATTTGAAATAATAGTGTATCATTGACTTGAAAATTAAACAAATTTTGTTACATGATGATGATGAAAAAATTGGCAAAAACAATATTACCAATAAAACATTCCACCAAAATGCATCTCCATTTACCAGCTCCATATGAGCTAATCCTACTATAAACTTCAAGAAGAAGGTGCATGTAAAAATGATACTCCACTTAAAATAAGGAAAAATATAACTTACCCTTTATTTCCCCACAAAAACGTCATATACATCATCATTGAAGCATATGATGTCATGATATATATATATATATATATATATATATATATCATTTATGATGTCATAATTTTTATATTTACACCACTCTATAATGTCATGATTATTGTCTTTACATCCCCATATGATGTCATGTTGACTTATATGATATTTTTGTGGAGAAATAAGGAGTACTATAAATGTCCTCTTAAAATAATGCATAATATTAACATAACGATAATAATTAATACCTCTATGTAAAGTAGAGATTCTTTGCTTGATTTTAATATATTCCTACCTTTTTAATGCAGGACCAATGTGAAAACTCAGGTTCATGTATTTTCATTTAGAATCTTACAAAAAATAAATTAAAAACCCAAATTTAAATATGAATTAGGAAAGAAAACAAACCGTAAAGTATGTTCCGCCATATAGGAGAGTGCCCATTTTTGTATGTTTAATCTGTTTAATTTGTAAATTATAGAGCCAAAAAATATGTAAAACCATCCATATCTCACAAATCCTAACAAAATCATGGATAAACCTGCAATAAAATGAAAAAGTAAATAGATCAAATATATAACTGTACAAAATGATGAAAATTTCTTCTTTTCCTTTTTTTGTGCTTACCGCCCAAAGAACAAAGGTGACATCGAGCAATTGTACTGTCCTTCCATGGAATTATCTCCATTAAACTTTGTGAAATAGGGTTTATTGCAATAAATGCCAAAAATATTTCCTTGATAAATTCTTGAATCTTCATCCATGCCTTCTCCCATGCCTTTTCAGACTCGTCAAGTTTTTCCACTATTTCTTTGTCATTCATCTCGGAAATTGTTCTCTACATGAGGCAAAAAAAAAAACTACTTTTTTAGTCCATGTTTGGTTAGGCAGATCATATTTTTAAAAAAGTTATGCAACAAATCTAATTTAGTAGTCCAATTTGTATAAGCATAGATAATATTTGTAGTGATAATCTGATATTATTACACAATGCTTGCAATATCTATTTTTTCTTAGTAGTAGTTCAAAATAGAAATCGATTTTTCCACTAGTGATAATATTTTTTTTTATTACAAGGCCCGGAGGGAACGGAATTGGTCCAAAACCCTTGGGACAAAATTTTGTCCCAAGGCCTAATCTAACCGTTTAATTTTTAATCTTGTGGTATTCAACACTTGTACAAAAAAGTTATAGATAACCCCCTGCAATTTTTATAAATTACGAAAAATTATAAAAATGATTAAAACTTGTATATTTAAAATAAAAAAAAAATATATATATATATATATATATATATATATATATATATATATATATATATACAAAATAAATATTTTGTATAATATTATCATATTTTTAATAAATATAGTAAGAAATAATTCAAAAATATTCAAAAATTGAGTAATTTTGGAAAGCTTGGAATGAAATTCTGTCTCAAGCTCTTGGGACCAACTTTGCTCCCGGCCCGGAGGCCACTAGTGATAATATTATGGAGTTCAACCTTCAACTAGTGAAACAAAAGCCTAACTTTTCATTAATTGGCTTTTTGCAAGGGACGAATGATGATCACGAAATTTCATCAAAAAGAATAACTATGAAGAGATGTAAACTCAGTAAAACACAGGGTTACTTATTATCCTTACAAGAAAATAATCCTCTAGAACCTCTCCATCCTTGCAAGAAAAACAGAAATGAAGTCCGAAGATATATGTAAAGAAAAGAATATGAACAAGAAAAAATAAAAAAGAAAAAAAAAAAAAAAAGAATACGAACAAGTATTTGGAAGGAAATCCTTCTTTTGTCGGTGCATGAAGCAGTAACTCCATGATCTGCACGGCGACGAAGATAGGAGAGACTCTATGGCCCGTTTCTGTTGAACAACAAGGTGACGTGGTGCTTGATTCTTGGATTTAGTCCAACACGAATGGAAGTTGCAACGGCCATGGATGGAGAGAGAGAGAGAGAGAGAGAGAGAGAGTGATGAATTTTCGGGAAGAGAAATGGCTGCACCTTTTTTTTGTTGGAGATTGTGAAAAGTGATGCGTTGAATGCAATTTAGGGCGCAACTTCATTCGTATTTATTTCTCACGCCTGTTGGTTTATCTTTTCCATATATTATTATTTTTCCATTGAACTATCGTTTCCAATAGATTGTGGGTTTATTGATTTCAAGCCCATATATCAGCAAATATATCAATAATAATGTGCTGATTTTTATACCGAGAAGCTTTAATATAATTTTGTTCCTGAGTTTTGAATATAATATTATAATGAGAGTAAGATTTTGATATTAAGATAATTTGTACAAAATAATACATTGACAAAACGGGCTTATTTCTCCATTGCATGATAATATGTTTATATATCAAAATCTAAATTATTTGCTCAAATTTCAATTGTACGGATATAACATATATATTTTAAGTATCTTATATTTCAATTTTCAAAAGAATCGAAAATATATATTTTTATCATCATGTATTATAAAAAATTTCAAAATATGTATATATATATTTTTTATAAATATTATGCTTCTTACTTTGATTATGCATGATGATAAATATATAATTTTCCGATTCGTTTGAAAATTAAACTAGAACATATTAGAAATATATATTATATCTGTACGACTGAAATTAGAATTATAAATTTGTATAGCTAATGTTGTCATACGTTGGCCAAATAAGATTATAAATTAGAGAGACAGATGATAGCCAGGAGAAAATTTAAAGATTTTTTTAATGAAAAAATCTAGGTTTTGAGGTTTTATCCCTGTTAAGCAACAGATATGCATTGGGTGAATTAATTTGTCCGTGGGCTATCATGTAATTTTTCAAAAAAAAATTATATAGGAAAAAAGTATTTGTCCCATTTCTTCATGTCTCTGACATGTGGGACCGAATGGTAAATAAAAAAGGCTTGACCAAGTCAAATAATTCATGTTAATTGTGAGTCTCTGATAAGTAGAGAATGAGAAAAAAAATTTGACTAGTGTTAAAAGAGAGAATTTTTTATATACCTAAGTGTTAAAGGGGAAATGTGGGAGATGGTAAGGGGAGTGTCATGTAATTGATGAACAAATTTATTTGTATATAAAATTTACTTAATATATAAATTGTTCTTATGATTATTATTATGATTAGAGGACATATATGGTGATCTCTTATTTTTCCATAAAAATGTCACATAGATTATTATGATATTATAGGAAGGTGTAAATATAAAAATTATGACACCATAGGGTGTAAATACAAAAACTACGATATCATAGAGGTGTAAATAATAATAAAAAAATATTATTGTTGATTAAATTACAAAATATTCTATAAGACACATTCTATTTATGATTCTTTTTAATCCTTTTTTAAGATTAGAAGGCGAAAAATCTACCAACAATTTCATCAAAACAAAGAAAAAGGAATAATAAAATTAAGAAAAACTCACATACAAACGTACACCAGCGCACATAAGCGAGCTAAACGAAAATTATGTGTACACACAAGCGCATAAACCCTAAACCCTAGACACAACCTAAAAACCTATCAACAAATCGGACAAAACATTCCTAAAGACTCCATAACAAGAGGAAAGGTTCTTTTATTTCAAGGGAGAGAGGCTCATGCTATCATAAAGATCCACAAAAAGAGATGCATGCGAGAGAAGCAACCCAATGGCTTAGTATCTTATCGAATCTTACTCGTGCAATTAAGCAAATAATGATCATAAGAAGTTTATTCTTTCATGTAATAATTTTGTTCTCATATGTAAGAGAAGATTAGAGAACCTAACACATAATAAGAAAATAAAATTCAATTTTTATTATCTATCTTCCGAATATATACTAATTAACTCTATTATCCGTTGATACATTGATAGACAGTTATCAAAGAGATATCCAACGGTTGATATGCTTTTTGGAACATAATTTATCCAAAGGCCTCTCTCTGTATATCAGCTCCCACAAACCCCAGTATCAGAAAAACTGAAGTGAAACCACCCACTTGTACACTCTCCTCCCTTCTCCTTCCCAATCTCTCAAACTATTTTCTAATCTTCCTGTGCTTGATTAGATAAATAATTAATCCATTCTAAACCACACTCTCATACACAAAAATGTTCACGCCAACAATTACAAGGCAACATCTTTTGCTGAGCTGGAAAGAACCCAAAACTCTTCCAAAATTTCGACCATACGAAGGTTATTTTGTTCGGAAACATTACAAACCGTTAGCTCTGAATAGTGCCCCTACCTTTGCTGCCATACCGATAAACAAGGCGACTGTGAAAGATTTCTTTGTTAGTGCTTGTTTGACATTGAAGAATTTCACGGCTGCAACTATAATTGCTTTAGTTTGTACGTTCTCTATTCTTTCTACTTTTTCTACCATCATTATTTATCAATATATTATATTGAATAGTAGTTTTTTCAGTTTGCGTTGGAAAATTTATTAAAAGCAGAGTTAAGAAACATATGGCCGAAAATTGTAAGGAGAAAGCCATTGAGAATCCCAAGGAGAAAGAAAAAGAAGGTGACGAAATGTTCAAGAATGAACTTGAGGAGTTTGTTAACTAGCGTAGAGATTTCGATGGTAATTTATGAAAATTTTAAAAATTGGTCTAAAATGTAAATTTAAGTTCTGATCTAGTGGCAAATATATGTTGAGTTGCAAACATATATCATGACTCTGATCTAGATTTAGTGGCAAATATGTTTCCTCTTATTGTGATTTTAGGTAATTTCACTTTATTTGTAATATGTGTAATTTTTGGAGTTGTGTTGTGGTGATTTATTAAAAACATTTGGAGTTGTGGGTTTAGGAATTCATTGTTTTATTGGAAAAGGTTTTAGTACGTTACCAAATGTGCGACAGTGAACACAAACAGTGAACTGATGCTTTTATGATCACAGTCATGATATATGTTGAGTTTTGTTATGGGTGTTATGTTATATTGTATCGTATTATATTGTATTATATTATAACATAATGAGAAAAGCTCACTTTTGCCCCCTGAACTATTCAAAATTGTTTAACATGCCCCCTCAACTTTTTTTTGCACACTTTTGCCCCCTAAACTCTTCCAAATGTTCAACTTGCCCCCTCCATCCAGTTAAATGCCCAGTCAGCAGTTAACTGATTGCGTGGCATGCTGACGTGGCAGCCTCTTCCCTTTCTTCTCTTCCCTTTTCTTTTCTTTTCTTCCCGTTCTTCTCTTTCTCTTCTTCCTTCTTCTCTCCTTCCCTCTGTCGCCGTTCTCTCCTTCTCTCCTTCTCTCCTTCGCTGGTCGTCCAGTCGCCGTCGCCGCGTTGCCGCCACCGCCGGCGAGAGACTGGGGCCGGAGATCTGGCTGGCTGGCGGCTGGGGCTGGAGTCGTCGGCGGGTCTGGCGTCGCGCGGAGAGAAGAGAAGAGACAGAGAGCAGGTCGCGCTATAAAATAGTAACGGTTCTTTCTGAAGAACCGTTACAGATTTACAAAATAGTAACGGTTCCTTTTGAAGAACCGTTACAGATTTACAAAATAGTAACGGTTCCTTCTGAAGAACCGTTACAGATGTACAAAATAGTAACGGTTTCTTCTAAAGAACCGTTACAGATGTACAAAATAATAACGGTTTCACTGAAGAACCGATACTAATAAACCGTTACTATTTTGTAAATCTGTAACGGTTCTTCAGAAGAAACCGTTACTATTTTGTACATCTGTAACGGTTCTTCGAAGAAACCGTTACTTATTTTGTACATCCGTAACGGTTCTTCGAAAGGAACCGTTACTATTATATGTAAATCGTAACGGTTCTTCAGAAGGAACCGTTACTATTTTGTAGCGCGACCGCTCTGTCTCCCTGCTCTCTGTCTCTTCTCTTCTCTCCGCACGACGCCAGACCCGCCGACGACGCCAGCCCCAGCCGCCAGCCAGCCAGATCTCCGGCCCCGATCTCGCCGGCGGCGGTGGCGGCAACGCGCGACGGCGACTGGACGACCAGCGAAGGAGAGAAGGAGAGAAGGAGAGAACGGCGACAGAGCGAAGGAGAGAAGAAGGAAGAAGAGAAAGAGAAGAACGGGAAGAAAAGAAAAGAAAAGGGAAGAGAAGAAAGGGAAGAGGCTGCCACGTCGCATGCCACGCACCGCTAATCGCCGACTGGGCATTTAACTGGATGGAGGGGGCAAGTTGAACATTTGGAAGAGTTTAGGGGGCAAAAGTGTGCAAAAAAAAGTTGAGGGGGCAAGTTGAACAATTTTGAATAGTTCAGAGGGCAAAAGTGAGCTTTTCTCTAACATAATATGTTTATATTTTTAAATATCAATACAATTTTTTTTAACTAGGGCAACCTTTTGCCATTAATTATTTCAACCAAACACAGCTCAAAATTTGATATTTGTGACTGGTTATTAGTGTGGAGTACACATTGAATTAGTGACTGGGAGCTCTCGTATATGTACTCTTTATGATATTTTCGTACTTCATAGGTATATATGATATTTTCTGTTTTTCAAACAAAACTCCTGAAGCAGGGACATGATGATATTATGTAGGAAAAGACTTAAAATTTACATCTACATGTATTTTCATATTGTGCATTAGATGAATATTAGATATGTGATATCTCTGTTTGAAGGCATACATATGATTAATTTAGATTTTGAAAAAAAATATATAACGAGTGCAAAGAATGATATTTGTATATAGAAGTATACACAATTACACTTTGATTTTGTTTTTGAGCAGTGGGCCATAGTCACATTTTCTTGGGATTTTGTTTTTATATTAAAGAATACATAATATTTTAAGTTTCATAATTAGTGCAAGTATCTTTTATTTTTGTAAGACAAATTAAGTAATATTATATACCATGCAATCCGAGGTTGGGTTTTGCGCAAGAGACTGCGTTTTTTCATGATTCCCGCTCGAGTTAGGGGTAATTCTGGATTTCGAATGGAAGGTCGGATTTGAATGACATGTAGACCGCACTTGGGATGTCGCCCTTTTTTCCGGCGAAGTGCTCTGAAAGTTCATTGGTGGCTCCATCGCGGCAAAAACCAAGGGTGCAAGCAAATCTTTCGTATGAGACGGTTGAGCTTGGTTCCATAGTTTGAGTAACGTGGATCTGAGCTTGGATTCGTCCATTGATATATATATAAAGTTAAAATACATCTGTGCACTAGTTATAGCCGAATAATAATCACACCTCATCACAAAATTGAAGAAGGTAAAATTGAAAAGAAAACTGAGAAAATATAAAAATGGCGATTGGAGCTCCGCCTCCCAGAGAGGAAAGATGAAGAGACTAAATTCAAAACAATTCAATATATTTACCACTAATAGGACTAACTAGTTGGGTTATGATCAATTCCTGTTAACAAAAAGAACGGTCTTAATGAAAAGGATATTGATCATAATAAAATTCATGTATAACATTTACACAAATGAAATAAATACGATCCTAATTAAAAGTATCAATATATAAAATTAGATATAAAAAACATCATAAACAAAAATACTAAAATTGTTCATTGTCCATAATTAAGCATGCCGCATAAATATCTAAAATAAACACACACACTTAATTATCCAAAATAAACACACAAAAAGTAAATTATACAAAATAGCGGGCTATTGACGATGCACTAGAGAGGAAAAAACACAATTTCCGCAATTATTTTGTGGCGAGTTGCAGTTCAAGTCCCGAAACCGCTAGGCCGCTATTTTATTCATTGCAAAATATATTTTTGAGTCCATATATAATGCCCCGGGGTTTCCCCCACAACCCATCGATTATGTCAGCACACGTCATAGTCAACAGCTGGTAAAACAGGTCTTCTTTTGGCCCGTTGTCTTTTTGGGCTGGATTAACACTGATATTATAATGGGCCGAACTACCATTAGAATCCAAATGAACCACAGTTACCATTAGGCTAGCAGGCTGAATTAAAATAATGAAAAGTTGTCATTGTCGCAGCCTGCATTAAATTGTCCACTTGCTGTGTCAAATCATATTAATTGATAAGTTGACTTTATTTCGATTTTTTTTGAAATTAATGGTGATAAAAATTCCCGCCCAACATTTAGTACACAATATATATACACCCCCTGACCCAGTTGAACCCCACCCCAAATTTGCATCCATTTCTTGAATACACAAAAAATTACCAGAATTACCGCTATACCTTCTTCTCCGCTAGATTGTCCTCAATTGGAAAGGTTGTATTGAAACTTATTTTGGAGTGTTTTTTATGGTTATGCTGGATATATATTTGTTAAAAAAAAATTTTGATGGATAATGCACTATTGTGAGTGTTTTGTTTCTTTTTTGCTTTTATTTTTGTTCACAGCTGGTAATTTTCCTATGATTTTTCCTATTTTATAAGGTCATTCCCAGTTGGGAAGTGGTGTTTCCCACCGGTTCTTTGTATGTTACACTGCATGGTGGGATATCCTGGAGAGTATGTTGGAAAAAAAAAATTCCCACCAATTCTGTTGTTTCCCACCAGGTTTTTTGTATGTTCCATTGCATGGTGGGATATCCTGAAGAGTATGATGGATTTTCTTCAATTTTTTTTTGTTAAAATTGTTTTGATGATGCTGGTAAACATTTTCGTATTTTCTTTGCTGGTAATGTATGACTAAATTATTCTCCTGGCAGGGATTGAGTCTTTTGTAATTTTTTTCTGCTGGTAATTTTCCTGCGATTTTTCCTGCTTTACAAGGTCAAATTATAGTTGGAAAGTGGTGTTTTCCACAAGATTATTTGTGTGTTACATTTGCATGGTGGGACATCTTGGAGAGTATGTTATTTTTTTTTTCAATTCTTTTTTTGTTAAAATGGATAATACACTATTGTGAGTGTTTTTTTTTCCAATTTTTTTCTTTTATTTCTGTCGCATATGATAATTTTCTTTACAAGGTCATTTGCAGTTGGGAAGTAGTGTTTCCCACTAGGTTCTTTGTATATTACACTGCATAGTGGGATATCCTGGAAAGTATGATGGGTTTTTTTCCAAATTTTTTTTATTAAAATTGTTTTGATGATGCTGGTAAATATTTTTGTATTTTCTTTGTTGGTAATATATGACTAAATGATTCTCCTGACAAAGATTAAGTGTTTCGTAATTTTTTTCCTACTGGTAATTTTCCTGTGATTTTTCCTGCTTTACAAGGTCAATTCCAGCTGGGAAGTGGTGTTTTCCACCGGATTCTTTGTATATTACATTTTTTTTCCCAATTTTTTTTTATTAAAATTGTTTTTGATGGATAATACATTATTGTAAGTGTATTTTTTCTTCATTTTTTCATTTTTTTTCTTTTATTACTGTCGCATATGGTAATTTTGCTATGATTTTCCCTACTTTATAAGGTCATTTCTAGTTAGAAAGTGGTCTTTCCCACCAGATTCTTTGTTTGTTAATAGTAATATATGACGTAATGATTCCTGGTGGGGTTTGAGTGTTTTGTAAAAAAAAATCCTGTACAAATACTTGGTGCTGCTTGTATTTGACATATTTTTTTGTTTTTGGAATTTACACCCTTGTATTTAATGCTGGTAATTTCTAGGTGTATAAATAAATTAAATTTGGTGTAAATGTAATTGATGACAATTTATATAATGATATTTGGGTGTATTGAAATATAAATATAAATGAAAATTCATTGGTGATTTATTGAAACTTTTTGTATTGTTTATATTTTTGCTAATCTTGATTTATTCTACTTACTAGTACCCACTTACCAGCAACAACTGCATTTTATTTTTAAAACAAATTCATTGTTTCTCATATATATATCAGCCAGTAACCAAAATAAATCAAAATTACTATATCTCTTATAAAATAATATTTTTGTTACCACTATTTACCACCCCAATAATAATTTGATTATCACAGGTAAAAATAACAATATGTCATTTTTTCTATAATTTGATTACCACTGAAAATTAAAAGAATAATATTCATTTCCTTAAAATATAAATTTCAATGTTGAAGATAAAATATAAATGCCACCAAGTCTTTATCTTCATAATGCTAACAATATTTTGCATGCATGGGTTATGAAAAATAGGTTAAAATGCCACCAAGTACATCTCATTTATGGCTAAAACACACAAAAAATAAATGTGACCAAATACTACTACATAAATTTGTTAAACACGTCATTATGATAAATATATACTCTTGCCATCATTTTGGAATCCATCATTAATGAGTTTCAAACTCATATTAAAGATTAGTGGAGCTTGTTCATTTGCAACTTACGATAAAATCTCCTATTAAAATAGACTTGAATTGTATTGCCCAAAAAAAGAGACCTAAACAGTAGGGTCATGTACAGTACACACTCATTAATATTGGTTTTATCCCCATGTTTCCCTATCAATTCAACCAATAAAAAAATCCAAATATTTAGTAGGAAAAGATTAGTCTTTTTCATCATTCTACTTGCTCCTGATTCATATTTTTGTCTTGGAACTAATGTAAACAACCTTTTGCCTAGCTTTTGTCTTGGAACTAATGTAAACAACCTTTTGCCTAGCTGTCAGGAAGAGAAAACAACATTTCCTGATAAATATATCACTAGTGGATATAAATTACTTGATAAGTATTAATGTTTTTCATTTTTTTTGAATTGGTTTATTTTTAACTTAATATTTTTTCATGACATTAATATTTGAGATTTACATGACCAAAACAATTTACATGCCATAAATATAAACTTAAGCTATACTACTACCTTAAAACTAAATTACCACCGTAAATCAGGAACTAAAATAGTACAGTTATCATAATTACTACCACCACGAATCTAAATTATCACCACACACGAATTAATAGTAGTACAATTTACATACCATTTATTTTTATGCCATTATTTCCATACCATTTTTTAAGGCAATTATTTTCATACCATCTATTTTTTTTTGTGATGGGGGTGGGAAATAATTTTCACAAAAAAATACCTTAAAAATTATTCCATTAATGAAGTGTGCTTGTAGTAACCGGCATTAAACAAGAAATGGAAGAAAGATTTCAATTTGGAGGAGAGATTATCACTATAAAGCTTTGTTACTTTATATTTGTATAAATAATAATCATTACACTGCAAGGGGTCAAATGGTACATGACAATTTGATATGCTAAACAGATTAGGATATAGAATGCCTCGTTTATTGTGAAAATATCAATATATACATAGTGGTAAAACAACTAGTGGTATATGGAACCCACTGAATTATGAATAATTTGATAAGAAATCACGCGTTGCACCACTCTATGAGCAAGATTACCACCACGATCATCAAAGTGACGTCAGCGAGGGGCCCTCGGGGAATCTGAGGGGCAATTAATAATTTTTCTATATTTTTTATCCGCACAACAATATATTAATTATAATTTCTCTCGTAACAGAGAAAGGCAACCACCTAATTTAAACATCCGATTCTTTAAGAGAGAAAGCTCACTTGTCTTGCAGGAAGCTCAGCCTCAAGCTCTTGCCTTTTCATCGAAAGCGTGTCTCTTCTCTCCTTAATCCTCTTCTTTCCCTCCACATATTTTCTTGTCTCGGCCTCCTTAAGGGAGTTTATATAAGCGAGTTTTGCCTCAAAGTTCGCGAGCGCATCAAGTTTTGCCTCGAAGTCCGCGAGCCCATCGTCCTGTTCTTGGCCTCCGGTTGAGCATCTCAAGATAGAGCTTGAGATTTGTAAATTGTGTACATTTACCGTCTTGCCATTGCTGATGTCAGCATCAGTTGGATAATAATAATAATAATAATAATAATAATAATAATAATAATAGTAATAATAATAATAATAATAATAATAATAATAATAATAATAATTATTATTATTATTATTATTATTATTATTATTATTATTATTATTATTATAATAATAATAATAATAAAAATAAATAAATAGAATAAAGATTTATCTTCACCTGACCTCCTCTTGCATGCTTCTTGATATAGCCTGAACCAGCAAATGTGTAAAAGAAAAAATAAAAATGTCAAATCAGATTCTTTTATTATTTATTATATCTCGTAAATAAGTTAATTCATGCGACAAGTTTACTTACGGGGGGTGAAAAAGAATCCAACTCATTTGCTGACTTGCTTTCAGAAGTTTTCTTTTTGCTGAATTACAAAAAGTAATTAATTTCATGCGATAAATAAAATAAACAAAATATTTTGATGCTTAATTTACCATACCTTGGCAGACGTTGCTCTATGGGGGGAGTTGAGATTTCACTAGAATCTCTATCAGATCGTCCTCTTTTCCTCTAAATTTAAATCAAGGACTTGTTTACAAATTTGCTCGTAAATTTAAGAAGAAATCAACTTGAGGTGTGTCAAATTCCAAATCTATACATAAATACCTCATTGGTTTCCGTCCTGCTCAATCTTTTTTAGAGAAATCTCCTCACTACTCATCTTGTAGGGTTTCTGCGAAAATTGGAAATAAATATTAGGTTAAAATCCAGGATTAGAGAAACACAGCACGGCCTCTTTAATTTAAAAAAATTTGAAGGAAACCTGATTCCCTCCTCCATGTGAAGTGTTTGATGTGTGAAAAATATAAAAAAATTATTACGAAAATTATTACATTGAGCTAGAAAGAAAGATTTATATACCTTGTATGGCAAAGGGTTGACGCGAAAAGATGGAAACGAAAGAGAGAACTGAGGCGAAGTCGCGAAGATGAGACGTTGAAGAAAGAGAGGCAAGAGCAAGAGAACTAGAGAAGAGAGGCGAAGAGCTGCTCAACACATAAACGGCGCTGATTCTCAAAGAGGTGCAGTTATTTATAGTTAAAGCAGCAATAGAAGAGAGAATGTTTCCCGATTATCTTGGCTATTATTGTATGGCAAATTATACCATGTACCATGTTGCCTCCATCATGCTTCCGTGACATCACACGACGACGTCACAGCTGGTAATTGACAGTGACACGTAGGATAAAGTGATTGCTGACTGCTGATAATAAAAAAATAAACTGTTTTTGCTGATTTTTAGATGGTTTTTGCGTTTTTTATAATAAAGTATTATTATTAATTGTCACATGTCATATTAAATATCAAATTCTCATTTAATACAAATTAATAATTATTTCTATATGATCTATTTTCCTATTAATTTTTTCAGTGGTAATCAGGCCTTGTTGGTAATCATATGTTATAAATTTATAAGATATTTATTCATTTAATATGTTTTAGCCAAAATATAATGTTTCAATCAAATATAACCAATAATCAATGCACAATCATACAAAATGTAATATAATAAAAATAAATTGATGATTACCATAATAAATATTTATCATGCAAAATATTACATAAATTTACCATACAAAATACCCACAAAATATTTACACCAATTTTAACAATTAAAATCACACACTTGTAACAAAAAAAATTACATTAAATTAACTTTTTAAGCACCATTAAAATCACCATGTCTTCACCTAAAAATAAAACCTGCATTCAAAATAATTTGTTAAAGATCATCATTTAAAATAACCAAAATAGATTAATTTTAATTTTTTTGTAAGAATCTTTGTATTTAGTCCATTACTGCTGGTATTGGGGACCGAAAGTATATATGAAATCAGAATTGCCGCACTTACCACTAGTAATTAAAAAAATAAACCTCAAATAAAAGAGGTAAAAAATAACAAAAGAAGAAAATAAAATATAAAAAGAAACTAAACAAAACCACAACTCAACATGAACATAAAATACAAAAATAATATCAATTAGAATATAGGAAAACAAAAAAGAAATGAAAAAATAGGAAAATAATTAGTTGCTGCTCAATTACTAGCAGCAAGTAGTCGTCATTTAATTTTTTTGAAAGAATCTTCGTATTTAATCGATTACTGCTGGTAACGGGGACCGGGTCGATTACCACCGAAAATATATATGAAATCAGAATTGCCGCACTTACCACCAGTAATAAAAATAATAAACCTCAAATAAAAGAGGAAAAAAATAACAAAAGAAGAAAATAAAATATAAAAAAGAAACAAAACAAAACCACAACTCATCATGAACATAAAATACAAAAATAATATCAATTAGAATATATGAAAACAAAAAAAATGAAAAAAATAGGAAAATAATTAGTTGCTGCTCAATTACCAGCAACAAGTACTCGTCATCATCGAAGAGATTACCGGAGAAGCGTCAATCCTCCACTTCTCTCCATGGATTTTCCTCATAAAAAGACTTTTAGACGAGAGAGAGAGAGAGAGAGAGAGAGAGAGAAAGAGAGATGAATATTGTAAAATGTTTGATTAATTTAAAAAAAATTTAAAAAGAAAGGCGAGTTTTGTAATTCTTACCGGCGGCGGCATCAACAGAGAAGTTGTCGTAGAGTCGTCAAGCCACCTCTCTCTCTCTCTCTCTCTCTCCATGTTTTTTTTCAGAAAATGACTTTTAGAAGAGAGAGAAAAAGAGATGAAAGCTATATATATGGATATTCAATTTGAAATTTTTTGAAAAAAATAGGTGGAATTTCGACTGCTTACCAGTACTCATTGAGGTTTTGACGGCTTACCGGCATTAATCGACATCGAAATTTTTTGAAAAAAAGCAGAATTTTCAATTTTTGAAAAAAAATTGGCGGGATTTGGACTACTTGTCAGTTTTCATTCAGATTTCGACTGCTTACCAACATTAACCGACTAGTACATGGTAGTAATTGAACTTCAAATTTTTTGAAAAAAAAAACGTGATTTTTTTTGTAGGAAAGTACGTTGTTCTCTTAAAAAAATTATAAAAAAAAACCAAAGCCGCTTTCCAATTTTGATCCACTTACCAGCCATTAATTGACTAGTACATGGCAGTAATCGAACTTAAAAAAAAAATTCAAAAATCCCAAAACCGATTCCGATTTTAGATCACTTGCTAGCGGTTTTGACGTCAGATGACATCACGGGTGCCATGGAGGGGGAAATGTAGGGGGTTAGTATATAGACTCTTATTGTATTGCCATTCTTACTTTGAACTTCCATTTTTTGAAGGACATCAAACAATGGAAAGTGATTTTCTTCTTTCCTCTGCAATTTTTATATTGGGCCTATTTCTATCATTCAATATATTTATTTATTTTGCATGGGCTTGATCCTATATATATATAATTCAATATATTTATTTATTGTGGATGGGATTGATCATATATTTATCATCAATAATATATTTATTTATTTTACATGGGATTGGTCCTATATATTCTATATATTTATTCATTTTACATGGTCCGATATATATCATTCAATATATTTATTCATTTTGTATAGGCCTGGTCCGATGTTTATCATTCAATGATTTTTATTTATTTTGCATGGGTTTGGTCCTATATTTATCATTCAATAATATATTTATTTATTTCGTCCCTTAATCTCACACCTCATCACAAAATTGCAAAAGCTTAAAAACCAAAGAGAACTTATAAAACACAAAAATGGCGGTCGGAGCTCCGCCTGCTCCGCCTCCAACCACCGCTCGCCGGCTCCATTTCTCTCCGTCCGTCATACGCTCACGTTCGTATCCACTTCCTCTCTGTTCTTCTTCTTCAGTGGGGAATTTGAGCAGAATTATTGGATGTGAATCCACTCTGAATTCTTCCTCTTCTTCAGTGAAGGGCAAACAGACTGTAAACTTCTTGGACGTGAATCCGCTCTGTTTCAATGGTTCGAAGCCGAGCCTCAGCGCTTTTGCATACTGGATACGACTCTACTTGTCCAAAATCAGCCACCAAAGCCCTGTTATTGCTGTACGTACTTTATTTATCATTTCACTGATATATTCATTCTAAATGACTTCAACAATTGTTGGGTTTCAATAATTTCAATAATTCAGGTTTTGGATGGAGAAGAAGGAAACGAATACAGAAGAACCCTCTTACCTTCATACAAATCCAAAAACATTTGCAGAAACAGTCCCTCAAACGGTTTTCTCACCCGCTCAGAACCCCAAATACTCGAAATTCTCCACAAATTAAACATACCAGTAAGTAAATCTAAAACACGTCTCTCCATTCTATACAATCAAAAGTTCTAATCTTTTCGACCTTGTTTACCAGGTTGTGAAAGTGAAAGGATACGAGGCTGACGATACAGTCGCGACTCTGACAGATCAGGCTTTGGAAAGCGGGTACCGGGTTTTAATTGGATCGCCCGATAAGGATTTCAAGCAGCTGATTTGTGATGAGGTTCAAATGGCCATGCCAATTCAAGAATTGAAGAGATGGTGTTTTTATTCTTTGAAGCATTATATCGAACAGTACGGATGCGACCCAACTTCTGATTTGAGTTTAAGTAAGAAAATTTTACTGATTTTGTTTATGATTTGGTGGAATTTCAAATGCACCCTTACAAAAGTTGGAGTTGAAAAAACAAAATGCCCACACTTTCTTTCTTTCTTTTGAATAGAAACAATCTTTTTACTGATTGAGAACAATATAATATTTCAAAATTTATCCCTTTCAGACACTAAGTAGATTAAAAAAAAATTAAATATTTTTCGAAATTTGAATGGGTAAATTGTATTTATATTTTTTCAAAATTTGATGGGTAAATTTGATAGACCATGAATTTTGGAAGAGTACATGTTATTTTGGCCCTTATTCTTTTTAATCATCATTTAACATCCAGCTTTCAGACACAAAGTAGTTCCAATTAATCATGGAAATATAATTAACAATCAAAACTATTGAAGCCAATTGGTAATTAATATAGTAGTAAGCACTAAATGATTTTTTTTTATAAAAATTCATTCATAATGTGCTTGATGTTGCTAGTTAACTGTGAAACATGTAATTGTTGTTCCTTTCACACATTAACTATGAGGTCCTTTCTTAGTATTATAAATATATGTTCATTGTTTTCTCAATTTGCATATACCACATATACCGATTTGATGATAAAAATTGTAGATAATTTGATTTTATTACGTTCAATGTTATATAATGAGAAACCAGAAAGAGTCAAAATCGAACTGAAAGTTAACACAAATATAACATATGTAATAACTTAATATTGGAGTTGTATCAGAACCAGTATTGAGTGGATTGAATTGGTGGATAAGATTTACTTGACGATGATGCTCCTCAAAGTTCTCAAGATCATAGTTTGCAAAGTTTCAAACCCACAATCTTTGGATTGGTGGCCTAATGCCTAACCAATATAACAGATGCAGTTTGGCTTGTCAAAATATTTTTAATCCTAGTTCTTCACAACTGATCTCTATATTTATTTCTATTTTTATGTAATTTACGCCTTCATGCTTGTAATTCTTTAAAATTATTGGCTAGCTATATAGTGGATGATCGCAATTTTGCATCTAAAACACTCTTAAAATGAAGAAACATTCTCCATTATTGTTAACTGAAAAAGTATCCTTAATTTCTTCAAGAAACTCAAAATCGGACTGGATAGGATACCGTAGATTTCATATTTCAACCCAAAATTGTAAACTAGCTGAAAGTAACCTAATTTTATTTTATTCTTCAAATTTGGTGGGTAAATTTGATAGACAACATTTTGGAAGAGTACATGTTATTTTGACCCTCATTCTTCTATCATCATTTAACTAACATCCAATTTTTAAATTATTTTTTATTTTTTTAATTTTACTTTTTTACTTTTTAGGGTGTTTTATGGGAGATGAAGTCGACGGCGTACCGGGAATCCAAACTCTCGTACCGGCAATCGGCCGTAAAACCGCCGTAAAATTATTAAAAAAACACGGTTCTTTAGATAATTTATTAAAAACGGCCAAAATTAGAACCGTTGGAAAAGATTACATTCAAAATGCGCTGATTCAACATGGGGAGTATTTGAGGCGGAATTATGAAGTATTAAGTTTGAGAAGGTACGTTTTTTTAAAAAAGTTAATAACAATTTTAGGGTTTAGGGTTTAAGGTCAGTTGGACTAAATATAGTATCATTTAGAACTGTTGGATAAGACTATGCTCAAAATGCGCTGATTAAATACGCGGATTATTTGAAGCAGAATTATGTAGTTTTAAGCTTAAGAAGGTAATGATTTCAATTTTGATGACCAAATTGTCTAATTATTGAATCGAATAGAAGTATTGGAATTTTGAGGAGAAATCATTTTCGTATTTGTAAGAAATTTGAGTACTAAAATGTAAATATTGATGGGTGAAAATAATATAGGGATGCGGATGTGAGGCTTGAGGAAAAATGGTTGCGGGAGAGAGACTGTGAGAACGATTTTTTGGTTTTGAAGGAGTTTGTAGAGAAGTTGCATAATGTCAAAAAAGATGTTTTTAAAAGGTAAATTTGAATTTTTGGATTTATTGAAATGAGTTTGAGTTTAATGAGTTTATTACTAATTAATCTTAGTTTGAATTATTTTCAGGTCAAGAGAGAAGCTGAAGAACCCGGCTTAGTAGTTACTAGTTAGGTAATAGGTGTAATTCAAATTAATTATTTATTTTTTTGTTGAGTTTTGTTTCTTTTGAGGTAATATTTGTATTTACACCTTTTGCCTTCTTTTTGATATTTTATATTGTATTAATCCTTGTTAGAATTCCTACAGTTGTATTTGATTTTTTATTTGAACGTATGTGAGAATGAGATTAACTCAAAAATCAAAATGAGCAAATTGTTTCCACAAAATCAAAGAAAACTCTTGATGCATAAAACATTAAAAAAAAATATGATTTCTTTACTTCTTCAAAATACAAACTCATAACAAATTCAAAACTTGTAATAGTATTTAAAAAGCCATTTCTTTCTAGAAACCAAAATATAAAGCAATTTAAAGAACATAGTAAATTCAACATGCTATTTGCCACATTTATTGTCTACCTGAATATTATTATGGACCGGCTAATTACCTCCTATAAATTGTAGCTCCCATCTAAGGAGAATATTTTGAAATCTTCTGGAGGTCCCGATTTTATACACTTCTGAGTTCTCATATCTTGCTGGCAAGATTAGAAGTTTCAAAATGGCTCCTACAAAATCCAACATCTAATTGTTTTATTTAGTAGCTCCCATGACTCTCAGTGAATTTCTCATGTAAAGTATATTATTGAGAACATAAAGGTATAATGTT
Source organism: Juncus inflexus (assembly GCA_024447665.1). NCBI lineage: Eukaryota > Viridiplantae > Streptophyta > Magnoliopsida > Poales > Juncaceae > Juncus > Juncus inflexus. The sequence goes on along the minus strand of JAJHPC010000013.1, from coordinate 1,287,738 downwards.
CAAAATAGGAGGTATATTATTGTGATATAAAGGTATATTATCTTCTTTTGGCGAAGAGATATTTTCATTAGTCCCATCATCTCGATCTGTATGATGAGACTTGTATCTTCAAATATTTTAACCTTCCATTTTTCTTGTTTATAATGTAAAGTATATTGTGCTGAATATAAAGGTATAATGTTCAAAATGTAAGATATATTGTGAGGAATATAAAGGTATAATATTTAGAATTTAAGATATATTGTTATAAATACAAAGGTACAAATAGAAACCAAAAGAAAACTATGAAATTTTGGGTTGAAAGATATTGGAGTCCAAGAGCCCACAATATGGGCCGGTTGAAACTTTGGGCTGAAATATAATGGAACCCTATGTTGCACAGACACGGGTGTCGTGTCCGACACGACACGGAGACACGGCGAATCTCAAAATTCATCATGACACGACACGTTATATATATATATATTATTATATTATTTTTATGAATAAAATATATAATTTAATTACTGTATATATTATTTATGTCAATTTTATTTTATTTTAAAGGATTATACATTATAAAGTAATAGGTAATATTTTATAATTGATACAATATATGTAGCATTTGAAGTTGCACTTTTATAAGTGCATACAAGATATTTTACGTTTTACATGTTTGTGTATAGAAACGTGACACTACATATTCAAAATTCACTTTAAATGTGTAGTCCCACAGTTATTGGAATATAAAAATGAGATAAACTAATTTCTAAAATACGAGAATGATGAAATAGTGCAATAATTTTGCTAACAAGCCCAATGCACGTTTCTGGGAAATGTCCTGAGGATTTTTAATAATAAAATATTTGACACGCCACGTGGTGTGTCCAACACGAGTTCGAGGAGTGTGCGAGAAACATCGTACCCGACACGGACACAACCAGGTTTTTGAAGTGTCCGCGTAACATAAATGGTGCCACTATGAACTAATAAAAAAAATATTCAAATGTATAAATTAGCTTCCAATTTGAGCTCTCATCTTGTTGGGAGTCAACAAAAACTAACTAAGATGGGAGGTATAAACATAATATAATGGGCCGCATAATAAAGTATATAATTTAAAAAATGAATTGGGCCAGGAAACATAAATTCAATGGGCCTATTAATGTGAAAAAAAAATTAAAAAAAAATAATGTGCTAGTTTTTGGAAAATACAAAGTAACATATATTTGCAAAAAAAAAATATATATAAAAATGATATGCCGGGAAGTGGGAATCGAACCCCTGACCTAATGGTTATAGGGGATCTTTAACCACTGCGCTCTGCCACTGAGCTATCTCGGCTTTTGTTGACCTATTTTCTATTTTTGTCTAATTAATTCAACTTCAACAATTCCTCTTTTTTTTAAAGAATAAAAATCAACATTTGGGCTCATAGTGTGATCCAGCCCAACACATTTGTAACTTTATTTGATCTTTTTTATTTTTAGAATATAGTAGAACTTTCTTAAATTAATACTGTCGGGACCGTGAAATTTTATTAATTTAGAGAGATATTAATTAATCGATAATAGCGTCGACAACCCTTCCTAATTTTTTATTGCAGTTCGAGAGGGTGACACTAGAGCTTTTGGATGTCATGAGAAAAGTTAGAGACGAAATTTATTTTGATTTAAATTTCAATAAAAAGCAAGCAACGATAGATTCATATTTTACTAAATCATCCTAGCTATCTTTGTAATTTTATGAGATTATTAATTTATGATGTTGATAGGACCGTAAATTTATATAAGGCTCTTCAGAAAAAAATTATTATTTTATTAGTTTATAAAAAAATATTGATTTATATAATGGGCCATAGTCGGGACCAGAGAAAATTATTATCTTAGAGAGGTTATTAAATTATCGAGTATCAATTTAAGGATGCTCAATTGTATACATGTTGAGACTTGTTCGATAATCAAAATATGACTTAATGTTTAAATGAAACTACAGTTTAAAAGCCCTTTTAGAGATCAACTTTGAATAAGAATATTTTATACAAGTAAATGTTTCCCTTATTTAGAAGTGACACAAATTGTTCTCTATATGAAATGTTATAATAAAATTTAATGAAATTTTCGGCTTAATGGAAAATTCCGACATGGATAATAGATTTATATGAATTTCAATCCAATGCTTATAATTGGGATGCTATATTTCTACTGAAATGATCTTTGGCCTAAGGTGCACATTCTTATTGAAGCAAGCCAATTTAATCTAGTTCAAAGAGCAGTTAAACATGTATGGAGTTATAACCATATCGCCATAAATTAACCAATTTAAATTTATCCATTAACTAATTTGTTGTTAAAATTTTGATAAATAAAACAATCTCCACAAATTAAGATACTTGTAGATGCTACCTTTTAATGTTACACACTAACATCAAAGAAATCAAAGTATTCCACACCCTCATGTCCAGTATATGGATAGGATCAGGAAACTATATTCATATTTTGTTTACATGCTTGCAAATTTTTTGAGATGTTTTTATCATTTGAGGATGATGTTTTTCCTCACTTTTATATTTCACTTGGTTTATTGGTTTTATGCTGGTCTTTATTTGTTTTATGCTATAAGTATGATGAACTATGGGCAAAATTTGCATGGGAAATTTACTCAAGGACACCAGTAACTACAATCATCACAAATCTTGGAGTATCACCACTTATGAAAGACATACATCATGTCAACCTATTTGCAAAATTACCTAATGAAAATAGGACTGATATTCTGTTTTGGGAACACAATTGGATGCGGACTAGACTGAAGACTCAGTTTTCAAACCTATATTGAACTGGACAATCTTATTGAACTTTGGAAACATCATCTCCAAAATGAGCAGAATGAAACCCTAAATTGGATCCTCAATGCTTTTGGCCAATTTACAACTGCTACAACATACAAATTGCTGGCTAATTCCGCCAAGTGTCTGACAGATTATGTGGTATTTGGGGAATTGAAAGCGCCCCCAAAAATTAAGATTTTCATGTGGAGTAATTAGAAATATCCTACCCATTGTTGACCAATTGATCAAAAGAGGATTCATATTACCAAACATATGACTCTTATGTATGAGAGATTCGGAATCTTTAATCAAAATGCCCATTTACAATAGCAACTTTAATGCAATTCGACATCCAACCTGATTCAGTAATTAGAGCCATGACCTAGTCAGCTCAAAAAGAAACTACAACAAGATTGCAGCAAAATTATTTTCAATCTGGAGAGAGATGCAGTTTGGCTTGTCAAAATATTTTTAATCCGAGTTCTTCACAACTGATCTCTATCTTTAATTCTATTTTTATATAAATTACACCTTTATGCTTGTAATTCTTTAAAATTATTGGCTAGCAATATAGTGGATGATTGCAATTTTGCATCTAAAACACTCTTAAAATGAAGAAACAATCTCCATTATTGTTAACTGAAAAAGGATCCTTAATTTCTTCAAGAAACTCAAAATCGGATTGGATAGGATACCGTAGATTTCATATTTCAACCCAAAATTGTAAACTAGCTGAAAGTAACCTAATTTTATTTTAATTCTTCAAATTTGGTGGGCAAATTTGATAGACAACATTTTGGATGAGTACATGTTATTTTGACCCTCATTCTTCTATCGTCATTTAACTAACATCCAATTTTTGAATTATTCTTTATTTTTTTAATTTTACTTTTTTACTTTTTAGGGTGTTTTATGGGAGATGAAGTCGACGGCATCCCGGGAATCCAAACTCTCGTACCGGCAATCGGCCGTAAAACCGCCGTAAAATTGTTAAAAGAACACGGTTCTTTAGATAATTTATTAAACACGGCCAAAATTAGAACCGTTGGAAAATATTACATTCAAAATGCACTGATTCAACATGGGATGGGGAGTATTCGAGGCGGAATTATGAAGTATTAAGTTTGAGAAGGTACTTTTTTTTTAAAAAGTTAATAACAATTTTAGGGTTTAGGGTTTAAGGTCAGTTGGACTAAATATAGTATCATTTAGAACTGTTGGATAAGATTTTGCTCAAAATGCGCTGATTAAATACGCGGATTATTTGAGGTGGAATTATGTAGTTTTAAGCTTAAGAAGGTAATGATTTCAATTTTGATGACTGTCTAATTATTGAATCGAATAGAAGTATTGGAATTTTGAGGAGAAATCATTTTTCTTATTTGTAAGAATTTTCAGGACTAAAATGTAAATATTGATGGGTGAAAATAATATAGGGATGCGGATGTTAGGCTTGAGGAAAAATGGTTGCTGGAGAGAGATTGTGAGAACAATTTTTTGGTTTTGAAGGAGTTTGTAGAGAAGTTGCATAATGTCAAAAAAGATGTTTTTAAAAGGTAAATTTGAATTTTTGGATTTATTGAAGTGAGTTTGAGTTTAATGAGTTTATTACTAACTAATCTTGGTTTGAATTATTTTCAGGTCAAGAGAGAAGGTGAGGAACCCGGCTTAGTAGTTACTAGTTAGGTAATAGGTGTAATTCAAATTAATTATTTATTTTTTTGTTGAGTTTTGTTTCTTTTGAGGTAAATATTGTATTTACACATTTTGCCTTCTTTTTGATATTTTATATTGTATTAATCCTTGTTAGAATTCCTACAGTTGTATTTGATTTTTTATTTGAACGTATGTGAGAATGAGATTAACTCAAAAATCAAAATGAGCAAATTGTTTCCACAAAATCAAAGAAAACTCTTCATGCATAAAACATTCTAAAAAAATATGATTTCTTTACTTCTTCAAAATACAAACTCATAACAAATTCAAAACTTATAATAGTATTAAAAAAGCCATTTCTTTCTAGAAACCAAAATATAAAGCAATTTAAAGAACACAGTAAATTCAACATGCTATTTGCCACATTTATTGTCTGTCTGAATATTATCATGGACCGGCTAATTACCTCCTATAAATTGTAGCTCCCATCTAAGGAGAATATTTTGAAATTTTTTGGAGGTCCCGATTCTATGCACTTCCGAGTTCTCATATTTTGCTGGCAAGATTAGAAGCTTCAAAATGGCTCCAACGAAATCCAACATCTAATTGTTTTATTTACTAGCTCCTTATGACTCTCAGTAAATTTCTCATGTAAAGTATATTATTGAGAATATAAAGGTATAATGTTCAAAATAGGAGGTATATTATATTGATATAAAGGTATATTTTCTTCTCTTGGCGAAGAGATATTTTCATTAGTCCCATCATCTAGATCTGTATGATGAGACTTGTATCTTCAACTATTTTAACCTTCCATTTTTCTTGTTTATAATGTAAAGTATATTGTGCTGAATATAAAGGTACAATGTTCAAAATGTAAGGTATATTGCGAGGAATATAAAGGTATAATATTTAGAATTTAAGATATATTGTTATAAATACAAAGGTACAAATAGAAACCAAAAGAAAACTATGAAATTTTGGGTTGAAAGATATTGGAGTCCGAGAGCCCACAATATGGGCCGGTTGAAACTTTGGGCTGAAATATAATGGGACCCTATGTTGCACGGACACGGGTGTCATGTCCGACACGACTTGGTGACACGGCGAATCTCAAAATTCATCATGACATGACACGTTTTATATATATATATTATTATATTATTTTTATGAATGAAATATATAATTTAATTACTGTATATATTATTTATGCTAATTTTATTTTATTTCAAAGGATTATACATTAGAAAGTTATACGCAATATTTTATAATTGATACAATGTAAGTAGCTTTTGAAGTTGCACTTTTATAAGTGCATACACGATATTTTACGTTTTACATGTTTGCGTATGGAAACTTAACACTAAATAATCAAAATTCACTTTAAATGTGTAGTCTCACAATTATTGAAAAATAAAAATTAGATAAACTAGTTTCTAAAATACGAATAATGGTTATAGGGGATCTTTAACCACTGCGCTCTGCCACTGAGCTATCCCGGCTTTTATTGACCTATTTTCTATTTTTGTCTAATTAATTCAACTTCAACAATTTCTCTTTTTTTTTTTTAAAATAAAAATCAACATTTGGGCCCATAGTGTGATCCAGCCCAACACATTTGCAACTTTATTTGATCTTTTTTATTTTTAAAATATAGTAGAATGTTCTTAAATTAATACTTTGAATAAGAATATTTTATATAAGTAAATGTTTCCCTGATTTAGAAGTGATAGAAATTGTTCTCTATATGAAATGTTATAATAAAATTGAATGAAATTTTCAGCTTAATGGAAAATTCGGACATGGATAATAGATTTATATGAATTTCAATCCAATGATTTTAATTGGGATGCTATATTTCTACTGAAATGATCTTTGGCCTAACGTGTACATTCGTATTGAAGCAACCCAATTTAATCTAGTTCAAAGAGCAGTTGAACATGTATGGAGTTATAACCATATCGCCAGAAATTAACCCATTTAAATTTATCCATTAACTAATTTGTTGTTAAAATTTTGATAAATAAAACAATCTCCACAAATTAAGATACTTGTGGATGCTACCTTTTAATGTTACACACTAACATCAAAGAAATCAAAGTATTCCAAACCCTCATGTCCATTATATGGATAGGATCAAGAAACTATATTCATATTTGGTTTACATGCTTGCAAATTTTTTGAGATGTTTTTTGTTAGTGCGGTACGCACCGGTACTGTCAAACTCTAGATCAAACTATGCGAATCAAACTATAAATAACGGAAGCGTACCTTGATCCATGATTGCGTTTGGAGTATAGAACACTGAATTCGCAAGTAGGGTCTTCCAAATACTTTATGAAAGCCAATTGAGATTCCTTTGTTGTATTTCTCTTATGGTCTCTCTTTCTCTCTTCTTAATGGGGCAGATGAAAGAAGTGACTTTGTTCATATGTATTGGGGACCAAAATGCTTATATAGTCTAAGAGGTACCCTTTCATGAAAATACACCATTTGACTCCTAATGTGAAACTTTCTAATTCAGCCCATCATAAAATATAGAAATACACCACCCACAATTCTACACATCAAAGGCCACACTCTAATTTGACACATTAATGTTTAATATCATTAACTAAAGTTGATCATTTTATTATAAACATATTTGACAGTAGCATAATACATATTATTATTTTACATATAAGTCTAATGTTGGATTAATAATCCAACATTTTTATCATTTGAGGATGATGTTTTTCCTCACTTTTATATTTCACTTGGTTTATTGGTTTTATGCTGGTCTTTATTTGTTTGTTTTATGCTATAAGTATGATGGACTATGGGCAAAATTTGCATGGGAAATTTACTCAAGGACACCAGTAACTACAATCATCACAAATCTTGGAGTATCACCACTTATGTAAGACATACATCATGTCAACCTATTTGCCAAATTACCTAATGAAAATAGGACTGATATTCTGTTTTGGGAACACAATTGGATAGGGACTAGACTGAAAACTCAGTTTTCAAACCTATATTGAACTGGACAATCTTATTGAACTTTGGAAACATCATCTCCAAAATGAGCAGAATGAAACCCTAAATTGGATCCTCAATGCTTTTGGCCAATTTACAACTGCTACAACATACAAATTGCTGGCTAATTCCGCCAAGTTTTTGACAGATTATGTGGGATTTAGGGAATTGAAAGCCCCCCCAAAAATTAAGATTTTCATGTGAAGTAATTAGAAATATCCTACCCATTGTTGACAAATTGATCAAAAGAGGATTCATATTACCAGACATATGCCTCTTATGTATGAGAGATGCGGAATCTTTAATCAAAATGCCCATTTACAATAGCAGCTTTAATGCAATTCGACATCCAACCTGATTCAGTAATTAGAACCATGACCTATTCAGCTCAAAAAGAAACTACAACAAGATTGCAGCAAAATTATTTTCAATATGGAGAGAGATGCAGTTTGGCTTGTCAAAATATTTTTAATCCTAGTTCTTCACAACTGATCTCTTTCTTTAATTCTATTTTTATGTAATTTACGCCTTCATGCTTGTAATTCTTTAAAATTATTGGCTAGCTATATAGTGGATGATTGCAATTTTACGTCTAAAACACTCTTAAAATGAAGAAACATTCTCCATTATTGTTAACTGAAAAAGTATCCTTAATTTTTTCAAGAAACTCAAATTCGGACTGGATAGGATACCGTAGATTTCATATTTCAACCCAAAATTGTAAACTAGCTGAAAGTAACCTAATTTTATTTTAATTCTTCAAATTTGGTGGGCAAATTTTGTTACACCCCTGACCCAAATAAATGACTGAAATGTAACAACCGCCAAAAAGATATTTAAACAAACATCCATATAATTCCAAATAATCTCCAAATTACATTTATTAAATTTTGCAACAAAAACAAAATTGAGACTTTAAAGTTCTCATTTATTTCATAATCATTATTAAACTAAATGTTATTAAAATTGTGACGTCTCTCTACCCGCAACCCCAAGCTAATGATCCAAACCTGGGCACAAAATAAATATAAGGATGAGTACTGACTCAGTAAGGTATGAAAAGAGGCTCAGCCGCATATACCAAAAATAGAATATTTTGAGTTTGATATAAAATAGGATAGCTAATATATAATAAAGTAACAAGAGGTCATAAGTATAATATAGTATAATAATTGTGAAAAATACTTTTATTTCGGGATATTATCTTATTTCACTTTCAACTTCCACACACATAACACACACTAGATCATGCTCTGTGGCATCGAGTACGCGCACAGATACAAGTCTTTCCGAGCTCATTATTGGGTGATCGGCGGCCCTAGTTTCTCTCTACTAAGTACGGCTCCTCACCTATGTGAATCAGCGGCCCTGGTTTCGCTCTACCAAGTACGGCTGCATTCTCATAATTATCACACATCTCACTATATCCCGTATCTTACTCAAAAATATCTTGAAATATTATCTTTAAATTCTCATATTTCTAAAAATATTAATTTGAGCCATATAAGCTCTATCTCATAAATAGAAGTTCTAGATTAAATATTACTATCATTATAGGTACTTATAATATATATAATATTTGTACGGAAGAACAAATATAGCCAAAGGGAAAAACCTTACCTGAATAAATACAATTAGTAACTCTCACGCGAAATCTTCGGGTTCCACAAACTCTTGAGCTTCCTTCGCAACTCTTTCAACTTCTCGGTCTTCTTCTAGTATGAACTCCTCCTCATGCGAATCTAATTATTTAAGTAATACTTATTACTTATCAATCTCGAACTTTGAACCGACATGCTCACTTAATCTGACTATTTACGAAAAAATATTTTCTGGACCTTAAATGCAAAAAATAATATTACCAATGAGTTCAGAATGCCCAAAAACATACAAATCGACTATTTATTCGTGAAATTTGAAGTTATGATTAGAAAGATATGATTAAAACAAATTTTCTTAATAAATCGGAATGGAAATGCCAGGTTTTAGAAAAGTAGTACCCGAAATTCCGGATCTGCACTACTCTTCAAATCCCATATTTTAACAAAATTCATCATTTCATTTCCCTAGTCTAAAAAAATCCAGATTCTTAAATCTGCCCGAAATCTGGAATTCAATTCCAGATCTCCAACACCCAAAGTTCCAGATTATCTTAAAAATAGTATTCTCAATCCCAGTTTTATAAATTCCAGATTTTATGAAAATAGTATTTTTATTTCTCAGATTTCAGCAACCCTTGATTTTTGTATTATCAATTAAATAAAACACGAATATATCAGAATTCAAAATTTAATTAGTCGTAATATTATATAATAAAATAACATCATAATACCATATTCTAACATATTTGTTTGTTAAATATAATCTTTCTTTTTTTTCTATCACGTGATATAAAATTATTTATCATTACACAAATTAGTTTTAAATATATATATATATATATATATATAGTTATGTTAATTAAATAACAGGTCCAAACAACAAAATATTGATTATCTAATTATATGAGAATGCATGCAAAATGGCTTAATTATGCAAATAATACTCACTACTAACTAAATTAATCCTATCTAAAATAAGGAATATGCTAATCAACAAAGACTCACAAGTACTGATGCTTGTAAAGAGGAGAAATGATAGTTGTATGCTGAGTAGACACGTTACTTGTGAGTCGAGTATCTCTTTCACCAGAGGTCCACAACACCAAGAGCAAGGATCTTCTAGATTTCAAAGGACAAGCTCATTTTTGGCTTTTTAAGCGTGTACAGGAAAGAAAGAGAGACAAGAGACAAAGGAAGAGAGAGAGAGCATAGAGAGAGAATGAATGGAAGGACAATATTCTGTCTTGTAGCGAAATATTTAAACTCAGAAGGAAAAAAATGAGAATAATAACTGTACCACATTCCTGATTAATGGCTGATTATCTAATTTAATGCCCTTAATTTTATATTAAATTCAGATCCTAAATTTTAGCATGAACTAATGCAAATTTTCTGAACGGAAAGAAGAAGAAACGGACGGCCAATTTCTGCTGCCACTTTTGCACTTTAGTCCCTCAAAGTTAAAATAATCATAACTTTCAATATACACCTCAGATTTTGATGATTCAAATTTCTAAATTCTTTATTTAATGCATACAATTTATTGAGATATACATTATTATTCCGAAACGTACAAACTATTTCAGAAATTATGAAAATACCCCTACTACAAAATAATAAAATAAAATAAAATTGTTTATTATAACAAATTTGATAGACAACATTTTGGAAGAGTACATGTTATTTTGACCCTCATTCTTCTATCGTCATTTAACTAACATCCAATTTTTAAATTATTCTTTATTTTTTTAATTTTTCTTTTTTACTTTTTAGGGTGTTTTATGGGAGATGAAGTCGACGGCGTCCCGGGAATCCAAACTCTCGTACCGGCAATCGGCCGTACAACCGCCGTAAAATTGTGAAAAAATATGGTTCTTTAGATAATTTATTAAACACGGCCAAAATTAGAACCTTTGGAAAAGATTACATTCAAAATGCGCTTGATTTAACATGGGGAGTATTTGAGGCGGAATTATGAAGTATTAAGTTTGAGAAGGTACGTTTTTTTTAAAAAGTTAATAACAATTTTAGGATTTATTGAAGTGAGTTTGAGTTTAATGAGTTTATTACTAATTAATCTTGGTTTGAATTATTTTCAGGTCAAGAGAGAAGGTGAGGAATCCGGCTTAGTAGAATTATTTTCAAGTCAAGAGAGAAGGTGAGGAACCCGGCTTAGTAGTTACTAGTTAGGTAATAGGTGTAATTCAAATTAATTATTTATTTTTTTGTTGAGTTTTGTTTCTTTTGAGGTAATATTTGTATTTACACCTTTTGCCTTCTTTTTGTTATTTTATATTGTATTAATCCTTGTTAGAATTCCTACAGTTGTATTTGATTTTTTATTTGAACGTATGTGAGAATAAGATTAACTCAAAAATCAAAATGAGCAATTTTTTCCGCAAAATCAAAGAAAACTCTTCAGGCATAAAACATTCTAAAAAAATATGATTTCTTTACTTCTTCAAAATACAAACTCATAACAAATTCAAAACTTGTAATAGTATTTAAAAAACCATTTCTGTCTAGAAACCAAAATATAAAGCAATTTAAAGAACACAGTAAATTCAACATGCTATTTGCCACATTTATTGTCTGCCTGAATATTATTATGGACCGGCTAATTACCTCCTAAAAATGGTAGCTCCCTTCTAAGGAGAATATTTTGAAATTTTTTGGTGGTCCAGATTCTATGCACTTCCGAGCTCTCATATCTTGCTGGCAAGATTAGAAGCTTCAAAATTGCTCCTATGAAATTCAACATCTAATTATTTTATTTTGTAGCTCCCTGTGACTCTCAGTGAATTTCTCATGTAAAGTATATTGTTGAGAATATAAAAATATAATGTTCAAAATAGGAGGTATATTATTTGGATATAAAGGTATATTATCTTCTTTTGGCGAAGAGATATTTCCATTAGTCCCATCATCTAGATCTGCATGATGAGACTTGTATATTCAACTATTTTAATCTTCCATTTTTCTTGTTTATAATGTAAAGTATATTGTGCTGAATATAACGGTATAATGTTCAAAATGTAAGGTATATTGTGAGGAATATAAAGGTATAATATTTAGAATTTAAGATATATTGTTATAAATACAAAGGTACAAATAGAAACCAAAAGAAAACTATGAAATTTTGGGTTGAAAGATATTGGAGTCCAAGAGCCCACAATATGGGCCGATTGAAACTTTGGGCTGAAATATAATGGAACCCTATGTTGCACGGACACGGGTGTCGTGTCCGACACGACATGGTGACACGGCGAATCTCAAAATTGATCATGACACAACACGTTTATATATATATTATTATATTATTTTTATGAATAAAATATATAATTTAATTACTGTATAAATTATTTATGCCAATTTTATTTTATTTTAAAGGATTATACATTAGAAAGTTATACGTAATATTTTATAATTGATACAATATATGTAGCATTTGAAGTTGCAGTTTTATAAGTGCATACAAGATGTTTTACGTTTTACATGTTTGTGTATGGAAACTTAACACTAAATATTCAAAATTCACTTCAAATATGTAGTCCCATAATTATTGGAATATAAAAATTAGATAAACTAGTTTCTAAAATACGAGAATGATAAAATAGTGCAATAATTGCGCTAGCAAGCCCAATGCACGTGTCTGGGAGTGTCCTGAGGATTTTTAATAGTAAAATATTTGACACGCTACGTGGTGTATCCCACACGTTTCCGAGAAGTTTGCGAGAAGCGTCGTGCCCGACACGGACACAGCCGAGATTTTGAAGTGTCCGCGTAACATAGATGTAGCCACTATGAACTAATAAAAAAAATATTCAAATGTATAAATTAGCTTCCAATTTGAGCTCTCATCTTATTGGGAGTCAACAAAAACTAAATAAGATAGAAGGTATAAACAAAATATAATGGGCCGCATAATAATATATATACTTTAAAAAATGAATTGGGCCAGGAAACATAAATTCAATGGACCTATTAATATGAAACAAATAATTAAAAAAAATAATGTGCTATTTTTTGGGGAAAAAAAAAGTAACATATATTTGCAAAAAAAAAATAATGTAAAAATGATATGCCGGGAAGTGGGAATCGAACCCCTGACCTAATGGTTATAGGGGATCTTTAACCACTGCGCTCTGCCACTGAGCTATCCCGACTTTTGTTGACCTATTTTCTATTTTTGTCTAATTAATTCAACTTCAACAATTTTTCTTTTTTTTTTAAAAATAAAAATCAACATTTGGGCCCATAGTGTGATTCAGCCCAACACATTTGCAACTTTATTTGATCTTTTTTATTTTTAAAATATAGTAGAACGTTCTTAAATTAATACTGTCGGGACCGTGAAATTTTAATAATTTAGAGCGATATTAATTAATCGATAATAGCGTCGACAACCCTTCATAATTTTTTGTTGCAGTTCGAGAGCGTGATACGAGAGCTTTTGGATTCCGTGAGAAAAGTTAGAGATGAAATTTATTTTGATTTAAATTTCAATAAAAAGCAAGCAACAATAGATTCATATTTTACTAAATCATCCTAGCTATCTTTGTAATTTTATGAGATTATTAATTTATAATGTTGATAGGACCGTAGATTTATATAAGGGTGTTCAGAAAAAAAATATTATCTTATTATTTCATAAAAAATTATTAATTTATATAATGGGCCATAGTCGGGACCAGAGAAAATTATTATCTTAGAGAGGTTATTAAATTATCGAATATCAATTCAAGGATGTTCTACTATATACATGTTGAGACTTGTTCGATAATCAAAATATGACTTAATGTTTAAATGAAACTACAGTTTAAAAGCTCTTTTAGAGATCGGCTTTGACCTGGATCTTTTAATCAACAAAAAAAAATATTTATACCTATTGGTTTTAAATTTTAATAAAAAAAATGTAAATAGATACATTAAGCAATTTTTTTCATCGAAAACATAGAAATTTGTCCATGCATAAATAAATCTAACAAAGAAAAACAAATTTCTTTATTCCTCAAAATTACAAATTGTTAACATATTAAAACTAAAACTATATCTTTTAAAAATTGATTTCTCTCACTAAAAACCAAAAAGAAAGCAATTTGAATAGCATGGAAAATTCAGCACGCTTTTTTCCACACTTAATGGCTGCCTGAATGGATTCACCTGTATCTATATATATACAAAAAATAATTGTAAAAAAAAAATAATAAATAAATAAAAAGTGAAAAAAAAAATTTTAAAATAAAAAATAGAATAAAAATTATTACCGGAACTGTCAGTTTATCTCCTAAAACAGAGCTTATACAACTGGAAGCTAAATAAGCCGCTTCTTCACAATAATCTGTGAAAATTACAGAAATGCCCTTCTCCTTTATTAATTCCTACAATAATAAAATAATATTTTTTATAACAAATTTAGGACTAAGAATAATAAATATAATTAAAATATATATGTTTAAATACGTACCAAAGTTGGTAACCACGTAGAATATGCAGCTATACCCGCATTAGGTGCAATTATTATATCCGGTTTTGAATCCTGCCGCATTTTTGCAATTTAGCCCAAATATTAATAAGATTTAAACTATAAAGCAAAATTAATTATTTGCTATAATTAATCAGTGGAATTCAGACCTTTATTACATCATTATACCTCTCATGGTATAAACCCTTGTGAAATTTCAATATTAATGAAGAATTTGTATTGCTTGAAGATTTACAAGTGCAATTATCATCAAAACAATGGGTGTACTTGTAAATTGTCTTTATCTCTCCATCTCTATTAACAAATTACAAAAATCATCAAATAAAATAAAATAAAATAAATAGAGAGAAAATGAAATGAAATATAAAATAAAATACTTAGAGCGAGGAATTGCGGGTCCCACAAAATCTATGTAAACTGTAAATCCAGGAAAAAGAGCTCTTAATTCGCCAAAAACCTGGAATTGGTAAATTTCTCTTTCTGGTCCTTCAAAATGAGAAAAAATTACAAGTTAAATATTTTTGTTAATGAAATTATATGAAATTTTATAAATTGACTATATAAATAACTAACCTAAATAGTGTATGTGCAACTCATTTCTAATTTCAGGAATAAAACTCTTAATGCAGTGATATATAGTGAGAGGCTGTAATTAAGAAAATAAAATTAATTATGAGTTAGATTTGAAATTTCTAATTTCTGAAATTTTGAACGACAATTTTTTATTTAAAAAAATTATGAAAATACCCAATGTAATAAAAGTGCAACTGGTGAATTTAAAGGGAGGCCCCTCCATTCATAATACTCTTGCCAATTCTTTAATGTAGTTTGCAAATTGGTCCCTGGTACTTTAGAAATATCATTATACCAACAATTAGAGACTTTATTAAGTAAATATTATAAATAAAAGAGTAAAATGAAACAAGAATTAATTAGTTGATTGATTACCAGTACATGGACAGAGAAAACTTGGCAAACACCAAGCATCACTAATCATTTTATAAATAAAACAAAATTAGAATAAGTTAATTTTGAAAATAATTATATTTATAAGGGGGCAAATTGCAAAACCTGATACTATCAACAGAAGCTATTGTGGGCCCACAATTGCATTCATATTTCCACATCCCTTTTTGATGAATTCCTTTTGATTGCAAAATCGTGCAATTCCTCGAATTAATCTTCTCTCCATTTCCCTATAAACCACCCAAAAAATCATGAAAAAATAAAAAATAAATTTCAAAAAGCCAATAATCTTTTGTTAATTCAAATTCGCATTTGATCATACCAGTTGCGCAATTTCATCTGAGAATGAAAAGGGCAGATCATTTAATGCTTGGACCCGGTTCATTTGCTCTTCTAACCTCTTGCATTCGTCCTTGTGATACTTCCAATGCGATTTCTTTAAAATTTAACAAACAAAATCATACAAATTAAATACAAAATTCATCACAGTTATGATTGCATTACACGGTTCATGTAGATCAGGTTCACAGTGAAATAAGAGAGAGATTGAAGAAATTGGGGCTAGAGTCTAGAGGGTAATTAGGCTTTTTTATTTATAAGGGTTGTTAAACAGGGTTTACAAAGATTGTTAAAATCTGAAATTAAGGTACGGGTTAATGAGTATTGTTTGAATTGATGAATTTACTTGTTCTTAACATCCATCCATGTGATTATGCACTCAATTGATCCCAATTTAATCCAATTGTACTTAATTTAACCCAACTTAGTCTAAGAAATAAAATATTTATTCAGAAACAGCATTATTATAGTACTAAATGCGCCATCCGGTAAATAGTAGTTCATTACTAGTTTATTCACTTTTAACTTAGTCTGTGAAATCCATAAATGCATAATAAGTTTCTCATTAGAACTTGAGATTTTCCATCGACTTCAGTTTCTCAGAATGATTTTGTTACTGACCTGGTGAGAAGACGAGCAGTAAGAGACGGCTCCGCAGAGTCCACAGCGCCGACTCGGCGGACCCGGCTCACACGGCGTCCGTACGCCGCCCTTCGCCGCGCAATCCACCATCTCGTTGCTCTTCTCGCCGGACTGGAGACCTCCAGTCTGCTACCAAATTACAGATTACAGATTACAACTCTCGTTTCTCAGATAGTGCTTGAGAAATGATTAATAAGATTAAAGGGCTATTGTAGGCCTAGTTTATTTTATGAAGGGGCTGGAGAAATAATAATTATTGTTCAGGATTTTAACCAATTAGGGCTTTGGGCTGATGATAATCTGCATATTTATTTATTCAGATAAATTAATTAAAATATAACTAAATTTAGAAAACAAATGAAAAGAAATTATAAAAATAAGGTATGCCGGGAAGTGGGAATCAAACCCCTGACCTAATGGTTATAAGGGATCTTTAACCACTATGCTCTCGAGCTATCCTGGTGTTTATTGATCAATTTTCTATTTCTGTCTAGTAATTCAACTTCAACAATTTTTCTATTTTTTTAAAAAATAAAAAAAATCTAACATCTTAGCCCATAATCTTATCCGGCCCAATACCTTGCATATTTGCAAATTATCTTTATATTGAGATTTTTTTTTTTTTTGAAAAGTTTTTTTTTTTTTGAACGAAAAGTTGCAAGATGCAACTTTTCAGAATTTTTATTATGAATTTGGAGCGAGTTACAAGTAAGTCTTGAGCTATTATACTCAGTACTATTGAGTCTTTCTCTCAACTAATAATGTTTAAGCCATAGATTAGCCTCTTCCACTGACTTTCGCGCTACAAGTAGTGGTGTGGAATTTTTGCCGTTGAAAATTTGATTGTTCCTTTCCTTCCATCCCATATAGCTTCCCGTCCTGTTCTTTGTTCTTTAGAAGTCCACCTTGGGGTGGGGCGCGCCAAAGCAACCGGGGTCTCTGAATTATGGGTATTATTTCCACTGAGGAAGTCAAATTGAATACGGCTGCCGAAAGAGCCAACAGATGTGGACGCAGGGGATTGGCTTCGTCTACAGTTTGCAAAGTTCGACGTAGGACTCTTCTTCAGAGTGCGTCTTCTTGCTTTTAAGTCAAAATAGGCCGACTTAGAACCTTTAATTTCCATAGAAATCTTTGCCATTCACATTTAAGTCTGGGGTTGATTAAGAAGCTATAGGCCGACTTTGATGAGAAAGAGCTATCTGGTGCCCACCTCCACTGAGGCACACCTGATGTAGGATCATAAGTCACACTAGTTCGGTAGGCAGGGATCAGGACCTTTAGATCCTTCAAGAAGAACGACACATTGTTCTTGTTGATTCCCTCTAGTTGTGCGGTGTTTGTTTCCCGTATAGTAAGTGGAGGAAGTGGCTCCAAAGTCCTATCTCATTTTGATCAATTTTCCATAATCATTTTAGAAGAAGCGCATCATTTTGCCTCTCAAGATTAGTTACCTCTAGTCCTCCCACCTCTTTGGGAAGTGTAACTCGCCTCCAGCTGACAAGGCACTTTCCTAGGTTGCATTTATCTGATCCATTCCAAAGAAAAGCTCGCATTGTCTTTTCCAATTGTTGAATAACTCTTTTCGGCATTTTTAGTGCTTGCATGAGATACAAAGGCATAGCTCCAAGTGCCGCTTTAATTAGCATAAGCCTTCCACCTGTGGAAAGAAAACGTCATTTCCAAGCCGAAATTCTTGCTTGACATTTTCAGATAAGAGGTAGATAGGCCACATTTTTAAGCTTCTTTAGGAATAACGGAATACCCAAATAAGACATTGGCAATGTCATCTCTTGACATCATAGAATGAAAGCAACTACTTGGTGTATATACTGTGGAATCTCTATGGGAAAGAAGGTACTCTTCTCCCAATTGATATGAAGCTCGGTGATTTGCGAGAATAAATCGAGGGCATAAGAAATCATCTTGAGGTTCTCCAAGAAACCATCTTGAGGTTCTCCACATGAGTTTCAACAAATATGACTGTGTCATCGGCATATTTAATAAATGTTTTGAAGGATATCTATAGTCAAGTTAAAAAGTAAGGGAAATAGCGGGTCCCCTTGCCTCACATCTCTTTTGTGAGAGAAGTATTCTGATATAGTCCCATTTGTCCTAATGGTGGACAATGAGGAATGAAGTAGGTGCTCTATCCATTGTACCCATTTGGTAAGAAAGTCCTTAGCTTGCATAAGAGGAATGATGAAGTTCCAAAATATATTGTCAAAAGTCTTGGCTATGTCAATCTTAAGCATGACCGAGGGTACTCTACATTTGTGGAAGAAACTCAGGAGTTCTCTCGAAACCAGAAATGTTTCTGTGATAGCTCATTTCTTTATAAAGCCTGATTGATTCATACTAACGAGTGCAGGCATCAGATTGAAGCCTAGTTGCCAAAATTTTGGAGATTATTTTAACCGATGCCGAGATAATACTAATCGGCCTATAGTCCCTGATTTCTATCGGGTTGTCTATCTTGGGGATCAACGTAATTATAACCCTATTGAACCTCCATAAGTCCAAGGTAGAAGTCTCAAATGCATTAATGAGGTTGTCTATCTTGGGGATCAACGTAATTATAACCCTATTGAACCTCCATAAGTCCAAGTTAGAAGTCTCAAATGCATTAATGAGGCTTATGATTTCATCTTTCAAGATTTTCCATTGTTTCTGAAAATATTAGATGGGTAACCCGTCCGGCCCAGACGTTTCCCCACATTAGATCGCCATCACTGTCTAACATATTTCTTGTTCAGAAATTGGTAGTGACGAGGGAGAAAGATCAGTATCTGATCTATCGATTAACACCCCAAGGTCGGTATGTAGTGTTATCATCTGGTGAGCCCATAGTAAAGACATAAAAAGCCTCATTGATGAGTTTTGGGTCGTCTAGTTATCTCGTTGGAGTTGCAATGTGATTAATCAAATTACGAGCATGTTTACGGCATGAAAGTATTTGATGTTCTTCTCAACTAACTTAAGTCCAGTACAGGCAGAACGCTGCTGCCATTTGGATTCCATTAGTGTGGCAATTTCCTGAATCGTGCTCCTTAGATTGATTCAAAAGTGTCTTTCGTGCATCGTTCGAGTCCTCTTTTCCTCAATAAGATCTAGAATCGTTGTGAAATACTTGGCTCTGGTACGATCAGAATCATCACTACCGAATTGTAGTTTTGCCCATGTGTGGGGTTCTTTTCTTAGAATTTGTAGTATAGTCATGTATTTTTTAGCCGGATTTGCTTGAGCCACGCTAATAGACCAAGAGTCTTCAATCACTTATGTGACAGATGCATGTTGGAGCCAGAAAAGCTCAAGATTCCAAGATCTTTTATGGCTCGATGTTGGCTTACTAAAGCACAACTTAAGCAGAATATGATCAGAAGTCGTGAGGGGAAGGTCTGTGATGGAGGGTTGAACTCTAGTTTTACACTTGTATACTTTTATGACCTTCGCCAAAAATTAATCAATTTTTTTTTATTTACAAAAAAATAATCAATTTTAATTACCCATTATTGTCTTGATGATTTTGCTGTTAAAATTCTAAAAAATAAAACAATATATCCCAAAAATAAGATATTCTTGTTGAAGCTAAGTATTAATGTTGCATACTAACATCTAAGAATTCAAAGCATTCCATCCTCATATCCAATATGTGGTTAGAATCAAGAAACTACTATTCACATTTTGTTTACATGCTTAGAAACTTAGTGAGATGTATCATT
>JAJHPC010000013.1:1165000-1262500 GCA_024447665.1 Juncus inflexus | reverse complement strand
CAAATTTTTGAAATTCCAGCTTGAGACAGCTTGAAAAGATTTGATTTCCCATTTGTTCGTGTCACACTCAACTTTATTTTAACAATCAATCATTTATCTACTTCATTCATAAGTATATTTTATTAATGATTAAGGTGGTTCTCAAATTTAATTCAACCCTTTTAAACCAAATTTAAATATTTAAATTTCTAATTTGACAGAAGTTCAAACTTCAAAGTGAATATATGTTCTCGATTTCTCCAAAAAAACCATACCTAATTCAACATGTCAAGGCTGGACATACACAACTTGTGATGAAGTCAATTGTAAGAATCTACAAACCTTATATTATTCAATAAATAAATAAAATCTAGTAATCTAAAAACCGTTCTATCAATTCCTAAGTTGAAATTAAGGGGAAGCAAGATTGAAAATAATACAATTATTTCATATTTTAATTTAGAGATGATTGTGGATCATTTTTTTTATTTCTACATTTTTTGTTCAATTAATCCGGGTATTGTTGAAACTATATACTAACATGTCATGGTAGCCTTTGTAAGGTTTAGGGTTTATTATTAGAATAAAGGAACATCTTTAATTAGCGGGAATTAGGGCACAATATCAGGGTTTGATCATCTGAAATTGCGGTTGTATAACTTTTGTATAAACTGATCTATTATCTTTCAATTATGTAAAAAAAAAAAACATCCCTTATCTTTCAAAAATTACCTTCTTTTCACTATTTTACTAAGAATAATTTGTAGTTACCTAAAGATTTCGTTCGATTTCTTTAAATAATTTAAATCATAATTGACATGGTCTATTCAAAAAGATAACAATGAAATGACATACATTGGAAAGAGTCAGGGAGAAAAGATACCCCTTCACAACAAAGTTCAAAACTATAGATTGACATGGTCTATGCAATTAGTGTACACCTCTAATTTGAGGTGTATTATATCAACACAACATCAAATATACACACTGACGGATTTTTGAAAATCATAACAGTAGGAAAAACCAAATATTTTGACACAATTATTTCAACAATTAAAAAATAGTTAGATAAAAATAACAAATACTCCCCTAAAATAATCCAATACTTTTGAGTATACAATAAATATAATACAATAATTTTCAACAACTGAACTATTGTTAGATAAAAGTTTATTTAAGAAGGAAATGTGCAAACTCGACACACCATAAATATGCTATTTTTTTTATTTTTTAATTTTGTTTAACTTTTATATATATTATTTTGTCATTTTATATACTTGTTATTTATTATTTGTGTATTTTTTATTTTTTTCACTTTTATATATTATTTTCTCATTTTATATAATTTTCCTCATTTTTATATATTATTATGCTTATACTGTTATTAGAAACTAAATTACATATATTGTTATGTATATATTTGTATTAAAAAATAAATTATATATATTATTATTAAAATTAAACCGTCGTGATATAATGATCGTGCTCTATCATATAAACAAATACTTGCCAAAAAATAATCCAATAATAAACTTGAGTATACAACAAATACACATACTATACTATACACCAAGCCTAACCAACATAATATTCCACTAATAATGATTAAGAATGCTTTTCTTCTCATACTAATCCGTTTCTTAATAACCTTCTTTGCCAGCCTTGCTTGCCTTTCTCTCTTCCCTATATCACCCTCTCTCTCCTTCCTCTCCTTCCATCTCTCAAACCCTCTCCTCTCTCTCATTCTCTCTCTTTCTCTCTGAGTTTTCGAACGAAAATGGCGCAGGAAACCCTACCACCAACTGACGTCGTGACGGTGTCGGAATCCGACGTGACAACAACTCCGGGGGCGGCGGAAGAGAAAGCGGCTTTAGTTGAGGCGGCCGTTATTGTTTCAGAACCGGAGAAGGAGATGAAACCGGAAGCTGAGAAGGAGAGCGAGATTCCGCAGTCGACGTCCTTCAAGGAAGAGAGCAACCTTGTGTCTGATCTGGCTGAAGCAGAGAAGAAAGCTCTTGATGAGCTTAAAGAACTCGTTGCTGCCGCCATTAAAAACAACGAGTTTGTTTTGCCTCCCCCTGTTGTTGTAGAGCAAGAGAAACCCAAAACCGAAGAACCCAAAACGGAGGAACCCAAAACGGAGGAACCCAAAACAGAAGAAGCAAAAACGGAGGAAACCAAAACAGAGGAGCCCAAAACGGAAGAAGTGAAAGAGGAAGTGAAAACAGAGGAAGTGAAAACAGAGGAGGTGAAAACAGAAGAAGTGAAAACGGAGGAAGAAAAACCTGAGACTGAAACTGAAGAGCTGAAAACTGAAGAGAAAGAGGTGGTGATTGAAGAAGACGGAGCGAAAACAGTAGAAGCCATTGAAGAAACCGTCGTACCAGTCTCCTGCACGAGTAGCAGTACTGGTACCGTTTCAGAAGAGGTTCCAGCTGTTGAAAAGGAGGAACCAGCCCCAGCTGTTGAAGCTGTAGAAGAAGAGACTTCCCCTGTTCAAGAGGTACAAATTACAATTCTCTCTTTACACAAGTCTTTCTTTTAGTCAAATTCGAGTTTGCTAAAGCTCCATTAATGGTGTCAAAACAGGAAGAGATTCTTATATGGGGTGTACCACTCATAGGAGACGAGCGTACCGACACAGTTCTTCTCAAATTCCTTCGCGCGAGAGACTTCAAACCGAAAGAAGCCATGGCCATGCTTAAAAACACAATCTTATGGCGCAAGCAATTCGAAATCGAAACCCTAATTTCACAAGATCTTGAGTTGAATGAAATGGATAAAGTGGTATTTACTTGCGGAAAAGACAAAGAAAACCATCCGGTTTGTTACAATGTGTATGGCGAGTTTCAAAACAAGGATTTGTATGAGAAGGCGTTTGGAGATGAAGAGAAGAGACAGAGGTTTTTGAAATGGAGGGTCCAGTACTTGGAAAAAGGGATTAGAGAGGAGTTGGACTTCGCGCCAGGTGGCGTGTGCTCATTGGTCCAGATCACCGACTTGAAGAATGCACCGAGTCTAGGCAAACATAGACAGGTCACCAAACAGGCCGTTACTCTGTTACAAGATAATTATCCTGAATTTATTGCCAAAAAGGTGGAAATCTCATTCTTTTTTGTACTAAATTGTTGAAATTATTATATACCATTTTACTTTTGAAATTACTAAGTTCTTTTATATCATTATAATTAGGTGTTTATAAATGTACCGTGGTGGTACTTAGCTGTTAATCGCATGATCAGTCCATTTTTGACACAAAGGACGAAAAGCAAGTTTGTTTTTGCCGGTCCGTCCAAATCAGCTGAAACCCTATTCAGGTTAATTTCAAAATTCAAATATATTTTTGATATTTCATTCATATATATTCAATAATTTATTTGTGTGTGTTTTCGTTTTTTTAGATATATCGCGCCTGAACAAGTACCGGTCCAATTTGGAGGCTTATACAAAGAAACTGATTCGGATTTCACGGTTTCCGATGCAGTAACTGAAATTACAATCAAGCCCTCATCAAAACACACTATTGACATTCCCCTTTCTGAGGTAAATATAAAAATTAATGTTCTTTTTTTTTATTATTTCAATTTAATTTTAATTTAATCATTAATTTTTTATTTTATTTGTAGAATTCAATGATTTTTTGGGAGTTAAGAGTGCTTGGATGTGAAGTGAATTATGGAGCGGAATTTACGCCAGAAACAGAGGGTGGATATACAGTAATCGTTCAAAAAACGCATAAATTAAGTTTAACTGACGAGCCGATAATCAAAGGGTCTTATAAAACGGGCGAGAAGGGTAAAGTGATAATTTCCATCGATAATTCAACTTCCAAGAAGAAGAAGCTTCTTTACCGAACCAAGACTAAGTGCTCGGTTGAATAAACGGTTTGAAAAAAAGTTGGTTTGTTTGTTTTTGGTTTAATTTGAGTCTTTTTTTATTGGTTGGTTTTTTGAATTTGTGAAAGTGGTTTGATGAATGTTGGTTTGTGAGATAGCTTGAGGGGGA
Source organism: Juncus inflexus (assembly GCA_024447665.1). NCBI lineage: Eukaryota > Viridiplantae > Streptophyta > Magnoliopsida > Poales > Juncaceae > Juncus > Juncus inflexus. Next base: position 1,258,516 of record JAJHPC010000013.1, on the reverse strand, counting down.
AAGATGAGTGAAATGAGATTATGTCATGTTGTATTTTGGATGGTTATCTTATTTATTCGACTTGTATATTTGTTGTACAATGGTTAATCTTGATGTGTTGTATTTTGAGTTACATTTTGTTTAAAGAAACTTATATTTATTTTGGTGCATGTTTTAAAGTATTTTTTGCTTGTCATTTTTAATGTTGTATTGGATGTGTCATTTGAGATGAGAAATCTACTCTTATGTTTTTAATGTTGTATTGGATATGCCCGACTTTTTCAGAAAAGTACAAATTGGTTGTACTTGAAAGTGTTGAATTAGCTTCGAGTAGTTATAATAGGTTGGTAGTAACACAATTCAAAAAAATAAGTTGGTTGTAACAATAATCGAGTCTTGAGTAGTTAATACTAGTATTAATAATAAACAAGTCAGTAGTTAAATCAGCAAGAATTTTGGATTTTGCAATTTAGATGTGGAAATCCTTTTGCACATCATGTCTAATTGAATACACAAATATATACAAATTACAAAAAACAACGCATTTCACATCTACACCCTAATTTTTTCTCAAAAAAATTGAACGAAATGAAACCTCAACTCTTTGTAGTAATGGATAGAATTTGATTTACAAACTTGGTTTATTTCATATGTTTCTTCATTCTTATTTTGAAAAATAGTTTGGTCGGTGATTTCAATCATTGTGTTCCATCAAAAAGGACCAGTTGGCAAACTTGCCCCCATATCCCTTGATGCTTTCTCAATTCCATTCCAGTTCAAGAATTTGAATAGGAATAAAATATCAAATGCGGTGCTTTCCTTTATGAACGCATTTATAAATACATTCTTCATAAATTATTCACCTCAAATTCATATCTACCTTCTCATTCTTTATTAATATCTGAGAAAAATGCATGAAAATCAAATGAGACCCATTTGTCAGTGATTGTTTCATAGCTCTAAATTAAGTTCCAATAGGTGCCCAACCGTTTGGATCATTAAATATATCTATATATATTTTTATGAAAAATATTGATCATTAAATGTATTTTGCCTCAAATGTCAGATCATATATATGTGTTGAACTGGAAAAACCGTTCCTAATTCAGGCAGTTCATAATTCAGATCCTATATCCATTGGCTTTAAACTGTCGATTTACATGGCCATACCTCTCATTAAATCATTCATATCATGACATGCTCATGCATCATGCACAAATTTCTTAGTAAACCCAAATTTTCTGTGCAATTTTTATATGGCCATTCATATATTTGATACTCGTAGTAGATGTTTATACAGATATCGTAGTAGATGTTCATATATTTGATACTCGTAGTAGATGTTTATCAAATATCTCACTCCATTTTATTTAATTGTTTTTTCCCAATTACTGAACTTTTAGTTTGTACAAATTAGTTATTTTGTTAATTAGGGGGAGTTTCATATATGTTTCTATTTTGTAAAATTGAAGGGAAATTTTCATATTTAAAGACTAAAATTACATTCTTTCCTTTAATTTTTTTTTTTTTTTTTTGATGAAAATGAGTAGGCTCTATGTCCTAAGTCCAATTTTTTTAATTTAGTGAAGTTTATTTACACAGAGGAGGAAATTTTTAGCATGGAATTTTTTTTTAATTTACAACCCACAGAAAATAATGGGTTTAGAGATCAGTGGGGCATTTCAGCATGTGTTTGCCTAGGGTTCTTTTTTAACGGGTTCCTTTTTCCTGTCTTTAAATGATGCATATCAAATTAATTTCTATGATGCATTTCAAATTCTTTTTTTACTTTTTAAGGGGACAAAACTGCCATCTCTCTGACAAGTCAAGAATGAATCCTATGTTCAATGAATCCTATGTTAAACTACAAAAATACAAAAAGATTAAATGATGCAAAAATGAAATGATAAATGAATCCTATGTTAAACTACAAAAATACAAAAAGATTAAATGATGCAAAAATGAAATGAATAACCTTAGCATGTGAGAGTGCTCTCTCATTATTTCATTCCTTCTATTTGAGTGTACAAAACCCTTGATTTAAGCCATGAATGTTGGATTCATAAAGAAATAATGCATGTTTCTCTTTTCATGTCTTTTTTTCTTTTTAAAGTATTTCTGTCTTTATAAGAATTTTTAGTTGTCTTTTAGTTTTGTTTTCTATAGAGACAGAGAGGCCATGTGCATTACAAGCAAGCTTTTAATGAGACACTCTGTCCCTCTTTCATGAATTAGGGTTTCATTCATGTTTATAATTAGGGTTTAGTTTAAAAGGAAAAACGGAAATATAACGCTATGAGCTTGATTTGGTACGAGTCATCGTCAAAGTACAGCACCACTATGGAGCTGTTAGGCCCCATTGACACATGCACAGAATGATAGCACAAAATGAAATATTGGAAAAACAAAAACATAAATTGTGATGATTAAATCATAAAAGAAGAAATAAGAGGAGTGTGTAGTTTCTGAATAGTCTTTGTTCTGTACTTGTCTGTTTGTCTGGTTTGTGAGCCCACATCTCAGAAAAAACATGCAACCTGATCTTGCCTCATTGCAAAATAAAATGAAGTAAAATGTATTTATAATTTAAAGAGTATATTTTTTTAGAGAAATTTGAAAAAAGAAGTGGTACATCAGAGTACAAGTGAGATGTCTGATTTAGAGGAAGTATGTTATATTTGCTGGATCATGTGACTAAATAAAGAAATTATACTAAAAAATTTAGACTTCAACTCATGCTGGCAATCAAGGAATGTTTTAATTTTTCCTTTTTTTTTTTGATAAATTGAATTGTTCCTTATCCATAATTTATGAGTTTTCCATGGTAGTTTCCTAAGTTTGATTGAGATAGGAGAAAGGGAATGGATAAGTACAAAAATAAAATTTGTAAAGAAGATTTTGAAAATTAGAATGGAGGGCCCAAATGAAACATATCAAGGAAATATCATTTTAATTTCTTAAAGGCTTCAATCATTTTTTTTTGTTAAAGACCATTGTATAGTATACCTGTACATGAACAGTACTCCTACTACAAAAATAAAAGAAATAAATTAACAGATGAAAGCATGATCCATGTAACCATGAATTCATTTAAGTTAATGCATCAAGTCCTACTAAATTTGTTTATTTTAAAGTCGAACTAAAATATTCTAAACCAGCATGATGACAGAAGAGAAGCTTAAAACCAAACTCCAAAAATATGTGCTTAAATATTCAAAACAGGAACTTGAAAAAATAATGCTACCTAACATAATATATAAAACAATTTAATCACACATAGAAACTTTAGGTAACATAGCATCTTTTCTTCTTTTCCAGCTATAAAAGTGACTTTTTAATCTTTACAGACTCGCAAACTAAATAGAAAATTCAAGGTGTTATGAATCTAATGATTACTTGTTTTGAAATCAAACTTCCAAAATTTATTGGGATAAATGCACCATCACTCCCTGTTCTTTAATTTGATTGTGATTTAGACCCTATATTAATTTAAAATTTCTGGTGCATCTACTTTATAAACTATGAACAGTAAATTCCTGGCTATTTTATATCTTGATCATTTTTTACCCTTATATCTTTAGAAGAACTTAAATTTTTCGTATAGCAAACTAAATATTTTCTTACAATAACCAAATATTAATTAAAATTCATTTTGAAAAAAATGGACCAAAATGTTTAAATCAATACAAGAACTAAATTGCAACCTATTAATAATACAAGGACTAACGGTCAAATTCTCCCAACTTTTTAGCTTAACTTCACATAATATGCTCTACCTCAAGATGAAGATTCATTCTTTGTTTCGCCTCAAAATTAATTCATCCCATAATTACACAAACATTTGAATCATATTACTTCATTCGAACAGGTACAATTTCATCAAAATGGCACCAAAATCCAATATATTTAAACCACTACAACTTAAACAACATTTTAGAGAGAGAGATATAATTAATAAAACGCATTGTATGCCATTGGCCGATTAATTCACACATGCACCCCTTTACAAAATACACACATAATCACAAACACGTCATTATAAGACCACTCTCACAAACTATACAAATATTTTCATTATACAACAATATTAGCTATCATTATTCACAAGTAACTTATCATTTAACCAATTTCTCAAAACTCCAAACGCATTTTCTGCGTCTTTATCTTCTTCTTGAGTCTCTGGACGATGAACAAATCCGTGCCCTCTTTCGCTATACACCACCATTTTTGCACCCTTAATTTTCCCCTTCATTTCTTCCATCACACTCACCTAGCCAAAGTATTAAACTCAATTAATAAATTATTTTATATAACAAATTTCTATTCAGGTCCAAAATTAAAGGAAAATAGTACTAGCACTAACTGCCATATATTATACAATAACCATCTTAATACTAATTTTATTAAAATAATATTATCCGCAATAAAAGAGGGATAATCACAATAGTTTTGACACATACATAATATCTAACTCTAGAATTGATCCTAAACGATATTCAAACCTCGTATTTTAAACTTAGGTCAACAATTAAAAAGAAACATTATCGAAAAATATTAAATTATTCATAACAAAATTAAAACAAATAATCTAAATACCGGGCACGCACGATCCTTATCCCCACCAACAAACAAAACCTAGTCATGATAAGATCTACCACGATTAGGGCTTTATTGCAATTTCTTAAAGAATAGAGTTTTTTTTTTTTTTTTTTTTTTTTGGAATTTCCAATAATAGAGAGCTTTTTTTTTTTTTTTTTTTTTGTAAATTCACAAGAAAATTTTTACTAGTACGGACGACCACATAATATATAATCCCATCTAGCCCTAATTTTAAAATACGTCTCTAAAATTACATAAAATTAAAACAATTAACAACAAAAAAAATACCGGGCAATCCGAATCTTGATCCCCACCGACAAACAAAACCGGAACCCTAATTCTCTCCCCCAAATTAATATCCATCTCCTCTCCACAAAAACAAACCCCAGTGGCAAAGTCGTAATTTTCATCTCTCGCCAGTGCTTCCACCAATCGGGCCCCACCGTAACCAAACCCTAAAAGACCGAGTTTGTTTGAAGTAATTCCGGCCGATTTGAACTCGTCTTTTAGCCATTTGGCGGATCGGTTTATGTCGTTTGAGACTCTTAACGGGTCTTGGGTTTGGATCCAGTTTGAGAATTCGGATTTTTGTTGGGTTTTTTTGAACGGGTTTTTGCGGAATAAGTCCGGTACGAGAACGCTGCACGGAAAGAATTAGGTTTGAGGGTTAAATATGGAAAATGTGGAAATAATTGTACTGAAATTAGTAAATAAAGGAGTTTGTAAAAAAAAGGACTTGTGTTGTGCTTAAATTGCAAAAAAAGCATGTATATTTTAAAAAATTGCAAACAAAAACTTATCGTTAGTTTAAAACTACATCCTGAGATTTAATATTGTAATATATTTTGATTAGAAATTTTAAATTATTGAAAATTGCAAAAAAAAAAAAAAAAAAAATTCTGTTATTTTAAAACTGACACCGTCGGATTTAAAATTCTAATATATTTTAATTATTTTGTTACAATAAATCTTATTTTTTTGTTATAAAAATCTTATTTAAAAAAATATATTAGAATATGAAATCTAATTGTGTTAGTCTTAACTAACAGTAGAGGAGTTTTTTGCAATTTTTTTAAAATAGAGGACCTCTTTTTTACAAATTTCAATAATTTCGGGATTCTTTTTCGCAATTTAGACATTACACAAGGTTTCTTTTTGCAAATTTCTAAAAAAAATAATTATACTTACTTGTAGCCATTACAAGCGATTCTATAAGCGAAATCTCTCGTACAGGAATCCTCAAACCCGTAAAAATCCGATAAGAGAATCAATCCCGACCCGTTATTATTTTTAACTGCTGTCAAAAGATAAGCGTGAATCGCATCTTCTCCTTCTCCAATCACCAAGTCAACGCCGTTGACCAGCTCACAAGCTTCATCTTCTTCTTCTTCTTGGTTTGTTTCATCTTGTACCTTGACTTGTGAGCAGAAGAGTTTGGAGGTTTTGAGTTGAGTTCTTGTCTGGAAGGAAACTGGAAATTGTTACCGTTAGAACTCAGAAGAGAAGATGGGTTTTGAAAATTGGGTTTTGGGTATGCGTCAATTGTTGGAATTCATCATATTCATGCGTGATTTGATAGATATATGAAATGAATTTGGTAAGTTCGGCTGTTTATGTTACTATGTACCAGTGAATTATGTATTATATTACCTACCTGAGAAGGCGAAGAAAAACTCAGAGGTAAGAAGCCATGGCGAAGGCGTAAAGAGAAGGGCGAAAGTAAGGCGGAGGTGGCGGAGAAGATCATCGGAGAAGAGAATTTGAGCAGATTTTATATGATATTTTTGTTGTGTTTCTTTTTTCTGATGAAGAGTGAAGAAAGACGAAAAATGTAAGCCTCAGCTTATTAGACTGTTTGTGAGATATTTCTTTGACATCAGATTTCTTTTGTGCTGCTTCGGTTTATTGGTTCGGTTCGGTTCGGTTCGGTTTGCTTTTTGGGTTATAGAAAACCGAATCGAACTCATTGTATTGTTGCTAATGAATATGAAGTGCGGATAACTATAGTGATGAATATGATGAAAATGCGGCAGATGAAATATGATGATGATTAAGATGATTTTGTTCGATTCATTCTTCTTATTTTGAAATCAGATATGTCTAGATGACTGGAAAGAAAAGGTCATTGGATCTGTCTCACACGGAGGATTCAGACGAAGGCTGGGCGTCCCCCTCTCCTTCCTTCTTCTCTTCAAGAAAGATGATGAAATTTTCTGCGAAGAGAATAATGATCCGTCACTCAAGAATGATCAATTTGCCTATTTGCGTAGACATTGTTCTTTCCTTCTCTCATTGCAAAAAAATTATCTAATCACTAAAATTATTATTTGAGACAAGCAAAACACTAAGCAATAAAAAATAAAAATCACAGTAGACAAGAGAAACTGCCAAGTCTTACCTTTTGATAATATGTTTCTACTGATTCAATAACCCCATATATTAGTATAATTATATATATATATATATATATATATATATATATATATATATATTGATATTTAAAATATTTATAATTTTTCATCTAAAATTTTTACTCTTGTTAATTAAATTTGAACAAACAAGATAAGATTAATGTAAACAGAAGTTTACTAAGAATTTCCAAACGATTTGGCTGTTTTGGGAACCGAACCGGTTACTTGTGGTAATATGCTTCTATTGATTCAATAATCCTATATATATATATATATATATATATATATATAAGATTATTGACATTTAAAATATTTGTAATTTTTAATCTAAAATTCTTCAGACCGTTAGATAAATTTGAACAAACAAAATAAGATTAATTTATACATAAGTTTATTAGGGATTTTCAAACGGTTCAGCAATTTTGGAGACCGAACCAGTTACTTGCGGTTCATTCGGTTCGAATTTCCTGGTTCGGTTCGGTTAATATATTAGTATAATCCCGGTTTTGTGTTCTCGGTCCGGTTTAGAACCGACCGAACTAAATCATTTAAGATTCAAAATTTAAAATTTTAGAGACCGTAAAAAATTGAATAACTCTCGGTGCATGGAAATGTATGTATTGAGAGAAGTGGCTTCCAATTTAAATTGAGGGAAGAATGTTATATTCTTGGTGTATTCAATATAAAAGCAAAAAACTGACATTTATTCATTGCCAAAGAGTTTAGAGTTCCAAGGAGTTTGAATTTCTTGTATCTTATACACTCATGTAGTCTGTGTTGTGTATCAATAATGTATAAGATTTTAATACAACTTCTAAACAATATATATCCCAAAATACAACCGTATGAAAATAATGAAACAAAAATATAGAACCTGGGTTTTAAAAATAGTGTGTTTTTACTATCCAATAAAATATTTTTTTTCACTATCATTCGAAAAAATGATAATAATGATCTCTGTGAAGAAGATTATATGCTAATAAAATTCTTCGGTTCTTATTTCTGCTACCGAAATGAAGACATAAAACATGCATTTGTTGATTTTTTTTCTAGCTTGATTATTTTCTTTTTGCTCTTTCTTTCGCTCTGTTTGACTATTTTTATCAGAAATGCATAGATAAGTTTGTTTTGTTTTTGTTTGATCGATTTTTTTTAATGTATTGATTGAATTAATACAATGGTTCTTAATATTTTTCTTCTTTGGATGTTGAAAATATCTTACAAAGACATTAAAGGCCAGAATTATATTTTGGGTCTTTTGACCCAAATAATGAGTTGTTCAATATCATTTTTTCGGCCCAAATAGTAGGTTGATAAAAATTAGAAGTAAAATAATTATTTCAGTGGGCTTTGGCCCAATTATTTATTTAATTTTCAAACAAAATAAAACTCGATTGAACATGCTAAACTTCCCTCCCCTGGTTTTATCAGTTTATACTTCTTATTATTTTTTCTTAAGTGATTAATCTTCTTTTAAACTCGTAATAGGTGATGCTTCGCGCATTGCGCGAAAATTAAATTAAAATACAAATTAACTTCGGAGACTTCTTCCTTCTTTTAATCATGTATTTATTTTTGCACCATAAGTGCTTCTTGCTTTTCCAGTTATTCAAAAATGAAAAATAAATAACTTGAACTAAAAAAATAGATAAAGAGTTATTTCATTAATTGATACCTTTTAATTCCAAATAATAATTTTCTATTTACTATATGTGATTGTTTAAACTCAGTTGGCTTTAAGCAGATCCTTGAATAGACTTTAGTACCACAAATTCTCTGAGCATAGTAACCGCACACAAAAATCTGCACAGGAATAAAAGTAAAGAAATTATGAAATGAAAAGTTAAGGCTAAAATTTCATTTTCAAACCTAAATTCCAACATATTGCAGCAAACCAACTAATATTACCAACTAATTAATTTTCCTGTTTCATCCATGCTAAAGAAAGATAGAAAGAGATGAGTTTATGACATGCAAGTTCATAGCAGAATGAATTGAGAATTTCAGTTTCTGATTTTCTGTACCAAAAAAAAAAGCAAAACTACATCTCTTTCTTTCTTACATCATCCCAAAATCAATTCCTAAACTTCAAACCAAAACCAATTTCTCCACAAAAGAAACAAAACTTAGACAAAAACCAAGACAAAGAATTAAATACCGGTAGATTGATAGTAGTTTCAGCATCATCTAGATCCCATAACCTGAAACAGATTCTCATTGGACAGAGATGATCCGTCGACCACGTTGCTTGCGACACACGGGTGAGAGGCAGATGTCACGAATTCACTGGAATTTGAGACTTGATTTGTATAATTTTGTGGATTTTTGAGAGAATATGAGAGAACAATGATGAAAAAGATGAAACAATAACAGATACTACAAATTCAAATCATCATACACTGAGTTCTTTCTTCTCTCTCTCTCCCCGCCTATTTATACTGATCTAGTCAACTTGGATATTTGACTGAGATCACCTACGATTATTCCCTGGACATGGTCCACTCGTTCTATCTTAACGAACTCTATATTTTCCTCCATACAAATAATGCCACATGGTAATCAATAAACTACCTATTACAATTCTATTCATTACAATCCCTTACAAATTATTATTACAAAAATATAAAAATCATAACAGCAGAACTGACCTTACTTCACATCGAAACACAAAGGACGGATTTTAGGTATTATTTTTCTTAAAAAAATGTGAAGAAGAGGATCACTGCTAATTATCCATGATACTCAAAATTTAGCAGGTGCATACATAATACTTCCATGTTCTGCAAGGGTTTCGCAATTGAAATAAGAAATTACCTTCATAACATTGGCAATATTATCATTTAATGGCAATATTATCATTTAATTGAGGCGTAGATACTCCATAATTTGCAATTTAGCCAATATACAGCCTTATTAATCCTAAAGAAACCATCGATTGTGCGTGCTTGCCTGAGATAATATTCAAAAATACAATTAAACTTCAACACGGGTCAAATTATTCCTTAATCATAGCTAACATTCAGATTCTGCCTCAATCAACAGTCAAATTCTGATTTCTTTTCCATCAAAATCTGTGAGTCAGGTAGGGTCACTGTTTCAAATTGGGAAAGAGGGAAAACCCTAAGATATCATGGCTTAGAAAATAGCAAAATAGTTGAAATTAGTTTGGGACAATGTGACCATGAAATGGAGAAGAAGATGTAGGTGACACCAACCGTAAAACCATACCATCATCGAGATTTTAGAACCGGTCCACCACCGTTGCGTGTAGCCGGTGCATGTATGAGGGACAGAACCTCGTCCACAGGTTGCTAGGCAGACGGGGTCGCAACCGGATACTACCCAATTAAATGAGGGATGTGAGATCATGATCGGACAACGAAAATTAAATGAGATCATAATCGGACGACCAAAATTAATTGAGTTGATGTGGAAGCATATTGTGAGAGGGGACCGCTAGGATTAGGATATATTATATAATTTCATTCATTTCATTGATTTTTATAAAATTTGAAATTTTAACTCTTTGTATCTCCAATAAAACTACCCATTCATTAAACTAGAGTTCTTTGACTAAAATATAAAATAAATTATGATTTAGATGTGGATAAAATCAAATAAGATAAGGTTTTCTAGAAACGCATGAAAACTATAAGATGACATGGTTCCACTCAACAAATAAAGCATGCCATCTGGACAACTTGAATGATGTCCATTTTTTCATTTGTTTTTGTTTTTGGAGAATGTAGCCGATAAGGCTACAAAAGATAGATTTGTATTAAATAAATCAACTTGTCATGTTCTCATTTGTTGGCCGGTCTACACTAGCCTATATCACCTAAAAGTTCTTCCCACGTTAAATCAAAATCAAGAACAAATGATTAGGTTTTGAGTTTTTAGCCACTTAACCATAAATTGAAAAACGATTTGCCATTTTTCTCAAAATTAATTGAATCTACAGACACAAACATTTCTACAACTTTAGGCTAAAATTGCATAATATGATAAGTTAATTCCTTGGCCCATTCCTTCCTTTTAAAAAAGATACTTTTCAAAAAAGACTCACTATGTCTAAATTCTAAAACAATCCTAACATTATTGAAAATTATAAAAAATAAAGATGCTACATGATGTATAGTAGTACCAACTCACAAGACTTTATATTACAATTTTTTTCTTTTAAGAAACTGAAACATCTCAAATAATTGTGTTAAAATAAATAAAAAAAGTTAATTATTGTAGAGACTTATAACTATTTGGGCCTTTGGGCCGATAAAAGCCTAAATATATATTTAAATAAATTAATCAGAATAACTAAAATTGGCAAAAATAACAAAAATTCTTATGCACGAAAGTGGGAATCGAACCCCTGACCTAATGGTTATAGGGGATCTTTAACCACTACGCTCTGCCACTGAGCTATCCCGGCGTTTGTTGATCTATTTTTTTTATTTTTATTCAAATAATTAGTTTTAGAATTGTTTTTAAATACAAAAATGCACCAATCTTCTATTTTTTTTCCTAACTAATTCAACTTCAATATTTTTCTATTTATTAAAAAAAATATCTCAGCCCATAATCTGATCTGGCCCAACACGTTTATGCAAATATGTTAATCAAAATAACTAAATTTAGAAGAAAAATAATTATAAAAAATTGGTATGCCGGGAAGTGGGAATCGAACCCCTGACCTAATGGTTATAGGGGATCTTTAACCACTGCGCTCTGCCACTGAGCTATCCCGACGTTTGTTGATCTATTTTTTTATTTTTATTCAAATAATTAGTTTTAGAATTGTTTTTAAATAAAAAAATGCACTAATCTTCTATTTTTTTTTCTAACTAATTCAACTTCAACAATTTTTCTATTTATTAAAAAAAATATCTCAGCCCATAATCTGATATGGCCCAACACGTTTATGCAAATAAGTTAATCAAAATAACTAAATTTAGAAGAAAAATAATTATAAAAAAATGGTATGCCGGGAAGTGGGAATCGAACCCCTGACCTAATGGTTATAGGGGATCTTTAACCACTACACTCTGCCACTGAGCTATCCCGGCGTTTGTTGATCTATTTTTTTATTTTTATTCAAATAATTAGTTTTAGAATTGTTTTTAAATAAAAAAAAATGCACCAATCTTCTATTTTTTTCTCTAACTAATTCAACTTCAACAATCTTTCTATTTATTAAAAAAAATATCTCAGTCCATAATCTGATCTAGCCCAACACGTTTATCCAAATAAGTTAATCAAAATAACTAAATTTAGAAGAAAAATAATTATAAAAAATGGTATGTCGGGAAGTGGGAATCGAACCCCTGACCTAATGGTTATAGGGGATCTTTAACCACCGCGCTATGCCACTGAGCTATCCCGGCGTTTGTTGATTTATTTTCTATTTTTGTCTAATTAATTCAACTTCAACAATTTCTATGTTTTTCCAAATAAAAATCAAAATTTTGGCCCATAATCTGATCCGGCCCAAACATTTGGAACTATAATTAAATTAAATGATTTCTTTTCAAAACATTACATAATTTTTTTTATTTATTAAAAAAAATATCTCAGCCCATAATCTGATCTGGCCCAACACGTTTATGCAAATAAGTTAATCAAAGTAACTAAATTTAGAAGAAAAATAATTATAAAAAAATGGTATGCCGGGAAGTGGGAATCGAACTCCTGACCTAATGGTTATAGTGAATCTTTAACCACCGCGCTCTGCCACTGAGCTATCCCGGCGTTTTTTGTTTTATATTCTATTTTTGTCTAATTAATTCAACTTCAACAATTTCTATGTTTTTCCAAATAAAAATCAAAATTTCGGCCCATAATCTGATCCGGCCCAAACATTTGGAACTATAATTAAATTAAATGATTTCTTTTCAAAACATTACATAATTTTTTTTAAATTCACCCCCCCCTCCCCCCCCCAAATTCTAGCATCCAAGTGAGTGATTTTAATAGGCCACGTCACCCCCATTTTGGGACCGTTGGATGGGGTGATGTGGTTCGATATGGACCGTTCGATCGTTTAGAGTTTCTGATATTTGTGTAGTTAAATAGTGTCAGAATATGATTGGTCTAAATTCGGTGTTCTGTGTTTTATTCTGATTTAGTGTGAAATGTCAAATCAAATATAATTAATTATTTTGAAAACTAAACTCTGCAACTTATGTGTTGTGAGTTATAATATCAATAACCACTGAATACTCGCTACACATAATTCATTCCTAAATAATAATAAAAATAATGATTTTCAAAAAAAAAAACTGGGCCCACATGTCACTCTCTTTCTCTCTCTCCCTCAAATAACAAAAAGATAAATAAAAAAGGTGGGGCCATCTCTTTCTCTCTCTCTCTCAAATAATTAAAAAAAAGAAAATAAATAATTCATTTTCCAAAAAAAAAAATGTAGGTTCCATGTGTCTTTCTCTCTGCGGGAATTTTTTCCCAACGTTTTATTTCAAAATATGATTTTTTGATAGCTCAATTTTTTGTGAAAAAAATGAAAAATAGAACAATGATGATGGGATTTTTCATTCAAGAACTCAATTGTTATACTTTCGAACACACTATTATGTTTTCTCACAATGTCTTTCAATATCTCGTGTCTTCAATCGACTGGTTTGAATATCACAATATCAGATGGCATTACGACTCATTCCTAAATAAAAATAAAAAAATAATAATTTATCAAAAAAATGCGGGTCACATGAGTCACTCATTTTCTCTCTCCCTCACGTAAACAAAAAAAATAGATTAATAATTTTCAAAAAAAAATGTGGGCCCTCCCTTTCTCTCTCCCTAAATAATTTAAAAAAAGGAAATAAATAAATAAATCATTTTTCAAAAAAAAAGAATGTGGGCTCCATGTATCTAGCTCAGGTAATTTTTTCCTAACGTTTTCTTTCAAAATATGATTTTTCAGTAGCTTAATTTTTTTGTGAAAAATGAAAAATAGAACAAGGATGATGAGATCTTTTATTCAAGATCTCAATGATTATACTTTCGAACGCACAATTATGTATAAATATTATTACATATTTTTTATTATGACTTGTATAAATCTTATTTGATTCATAGATAATTTCTAACAAAAATATGAATTATTCATTGTTTATTCTGTTATAAGTTAATTCTTGAGACAATATATATAGATTTTTTATGATTATTAATTCATAAGATAAATTTAACATGTTAATTATTAAACAATAAAAATGATAAAAATCGCAGCGGAGCGCAGAAATTCTCCTAGTTAAAAATTAACAAGGCAATTATCAGCCATTGGTATGTCCCAATATTTGTGAAATTATTTCAGTGAAAAAAAATGAAATTGAAGAGCCTTTTGGTAAAATTATCTTGGCGCAGATGTACTTCAATAAGGGCAAGTAAGAAAAACATAATAAACAAAATAAATTTCTCCATGTTTACAATAAAGAACATATGATTAATTTTTAGTGATTTTTAGCCACTTAACCTTAAAACTAAAAAGTGAACAAATTATTTGCTAATTTTTTCATCAATCAATTGAATATTTTTTTGTGACAAATTTCCTGGAGCATCGTCTCCTGCCGAAAATTACTTGATAATATAGATTACACAAATTTCTACAACAGAAATTTGGACTAAGATTGTCGAATAGGATAAATAAAGTCTTTGCCCTTATGATTAGCTTTTCTCCCTTTTAGAAAAAAAAAAACTTTTCAAAGGGCTCATTATGTCTTAGATTATCTAAACTATAAAACAATCCTTACATTATTGAAAATTTCAGGATGAAAAAAAAAATTGAAAAAGCTTTCTCAATTTTTTACTAAAATCCCTGTTTCTGAAAAATGGATGCTACATTGTTCACAATACCCCTATATTATTATTTTATCTTTAAAGAAATAGAAGCATGGTCGATTCATATAATAAATGCTAAAATGAAAAGTAGTTAATTACAACTTAAAAATGTTCTATTTGAGAGGAATTAATAATTATCAATAGAAACACTTTTTTAATTAAGTTGTAATTATGCATAATGTGAAAATATCTTGCAAAGACAGTAAAGAACAGAAATATATTTTGGGTCTTTTGACCCAAATAATGACTTGTTCAAATTTAAAATATTTTCGTATCATTTTTGGTGGGCTTGACCTAATTCCTTTAATTTCAAACAAAATAGAACTCTTTTGAACGGGCCAAACTTCCCACCCTGGTTTTATCAGTTTATAATTTTTTTTTCTTGAAATGTATCTTTTTTTAAGAAAGATACTCCAATTTCATTATTTTAAGAAAAGGAAATCACTCCTATTTCATTTAGTTAATTGATTTTCATAAAATTTGAATTTTTAACCCTTTGTATCTCAACTAAAAAAATACTTACCATTAAACTAGAGTCCTTTGGCTAAAATATTATTTAAATTATGATTTAGATGTGGATAAATTCAAATAAGATAAGGTTCTCTAGAAAGTAGAAGAATTATAAGATGACAATCATTACATGGTTCCATGATGGACTCAACAAATAAAACATGCCATGTGGACAACTTGAATGATGTGGCATGTTCTCATGGTTTGGTTTACACCGGCCTATATCACCTAATAATTTCTTCACGTTTAATCACAATCAAGAATACATGATTAGTTTTTGAGTTATTTTTAGCCACTTAACCTTAAAGTGAACAATTATTTATCAATTTTCTCACCAGTTAATTGAATATACATTCACACAAATTGCTACAAGTTTGGGCTAAAATTGTAGAATAGGATAAAGTTAATTCTTTGCCCTTAAGAATAGCGCTCCATCCTTTTAGAAAATAATTTTTTTAGACAACTTCCTTTTAGAAAAGATAAGACTTTTCAGAAAAGACTCATTGTGTCTAAATTGTAAAACAATCCCTACATTATTGAAAAAAAAAAAAAAAGGATGCTAGATTGTTTATAGTACCAACTCGAAAGCCCCTATATTATCATATTTTTTCTTTAAAGAAACCAAAGCACATCAAATAATTGTGTTAAAACAAAAGAGTTGATTACAAGAGAAAAATGTTCAGTTCGATATGATATAACAATAGAGACCCTTTTTTTGGCAGTTTCGAAAGATGTAAGGGGTTAAGTTGCAATTATCCATAAATATAGGGTTTATATGAAAATAGCTCAGTGAAATTGGAAGATCTTTAATGATTCTTTTATGATCCTCTGATGTACAGTGTAGAACAATGCAAAAAACAAATGGTTGGAGGTTGGTTGGCATGTCAATCTAAATGCTGAAATGGTGCAAATGTGCAATAGTGCAGCACACAGTTCTTTTTGGTCCAAAACCGAAAAAAGAAATAAAATGGGAAGCAGTTTTGTCCTTCACCCTTTTGGTTCTATGAAGAGAAAAAGAGACTAGACCTACCATTCTCTCTCAACCTTTGTTTTGTTTGATTGCACAAAAGAAAAGAAAAAAAGGGAGAAATCCACAATCATGGCATTCAATTTTTTCCTGTTTGGACATTTGCGTTAGGTAGAGCAAAATAAGGTACACTTGGTTCCTTCAAACCTCTCTAATTTAAATACAAATGCGAAATGCATCTAATCTTCTATGAATAAATAATTTAAAATTGAAGCAGAAATGAAAAGTAAATTGATCTTCTAGAAAACAATGTTTCTTTATAGAATGTTGGTTAAGATATATGCTAGCTTGATAAATTTGATGATCTCTATTTTCCATAATAACTTTTCACACTAGTCACCTCTCCTTATAAATCACAAGCACTGCATCAACCCTCTGACAATACCAAACACAGAAAATACACATAATACAAACAAAAAACTAATTAAGAAGGTAATGATGTCTCTCAACTAAATTGTGAGTTACGTCTCAAATAATATAAAATAATGCCTCAACTAAAAAATGAAAAGGGAAAAGTACCCAAAAGAACATTTCAAATCAACTAGGTCTTGATTCTTATGACTTTTTAAAATGGTACAAATTATAAAAAAAGAGACCCCAAAAGTGAACAAGATCAAGGTCTAACCAAAGTAGCAATAGCTAACAAATATCTTATATTCTAATTTATTAAAGTATTTATACGTGTGATAAAAAATCATAGACTCAATTCCCATCAAATATAAATTAACATATATTTAACAAAAAAATTTCAATCCAATGAATTGAACATAAAAAATAATAACACTAAATCTACAGCCAAAACATGAAAAGATACCATAATACCACATGCTTACACTTTAATCCAACTAATCCCACACATCTAGTTTATCCAACTCATCCCACGCATCTAGCTTAGTATATTCATAAATATATCAACTTGTTCAAATCCAACAACACTTCCATCAAAGCCCCTAGATTCCGTCTTTTTCTGAACAAAAGTCCTCGGATTCTTACTTTCAACACCAGGAACCTCATTATCTTACAATATCTTACAACACATGCTGGTCACATAACAAAATGAATAAGCGCCTCAAAACTTACAAAAACATTAAATTAACAAATACATTTTTTCACTTCTTCCCTTTCCAAAAAACAAACCAAAACCTTAACCCTAGATTTAGAGCAAGCGGTCAGACTTAGCGGGAAGTCTCCGATAAAAGTTGAAAGGGACAGATGGCATGCGGCTACGGAATCTAGGGTGTCTTAACAAATAAATTCCCGCCGCTACAATCAACACTTGAAAAGGAGTCACATACAAAACAATCGCCACAACTAGCGAAATAAATATAAAAATAGCCGTCGCTCTAGGATCTCGCCAGCTCAGCAACGCCTGCGCCCTCTCTCCCTGTGTCGCCAGGTCACCAACCACCGTCTGTACGCGACCCGCCACACTCCTCATCCTATCATACCTATCAAAAAAACATTACTCATAATTAACATTCCATTTATACTTTCAAAATTAACAATTCACTCCTTTACCTCCTTCTGACAATATCAGCAGCACGAGTAGTAGGAAACGTGTCAAATTCTTCATCTAATTCATCCGGATTCGTCATTTCCGCATGAGACAATTTGGTGTCCATATGGGGTGGGTGTCTCGGCCGAAACCGATAATTCCAAATCCCGATCAGAAACAAGTACAAGAATATCGTGGGCAAGATCAACTCAGGATAACAAACCAATATCACGAACAGAACGTGGACCAAAACCGTGGTGATCGGGTTCCTCCAATTCCTCACCATATCGTACCATTTTCCCGCTGCAGCGAAACCAGAAAAGAGCGAAATAATCCGGTAAAAGTTCGCCTTGCTTCGCCTCAAACTAAACATGTGGGAGTCGACGTCAAGCATGTACTCCACGATTTCCCTTCTCAAAGGCGGTTCGGCTCGACCGAGCCGCATCGCGACGATTTGCATGGCTTGGTGCCGTAACCAATCGAGTTGGGCAACGGAAATGGGTTGAACGTAATGCATTTTGGGCAATAAAGGGCGGCCGTACAAGGCGACCATGTTGACCCAAGCGGTGCAAGTGAACCGAACCGCGAGGTGTAGCTCACCCGTCTTTTTCAGCCCAGACGGTTGGAGGACCAAGAGCGGGTAGAAGTGTGTGTAGACCCGGTCCGTTTCAAGGGTCGATAAACGGATACGGACTTTCCCGATCCGTTGGTCGCGCAATTCGTGCCCGTTATGCGACCCGCCGCCGATGTGGCAGTTGTCGAATACCGCGATGGTTATGACAGTACAAGGGTCGAAAACCTCCCATGTGTATTGCTCATTCCATTGCGGGGCAAGAGTGCTCAAGAGGGTCCGTGTCCGGATCCACTTCGACCCGTATTTCGCCACGCAATACGGGTCGGTTCCCTTGTTGGGCTTCATCGGCATCAAATTCTTCGCGCTCAAAATGCCCAATTCTAATATCCCAATACTCGGTTTCTTCAAATTCTTTGCGGACGGTTGCAAGTCGCTGCTATAGTGAGTTGACTCGTCCAACACGTGGTAGCCGAGATCCATCGTGAGTCTCAAGTGGATCTTGGATGAGAATTTGTGCTCCTTTTTCTCCAAACTTTCTTCCAAGTTAGAAACCGGCCTGGCCAAGCTAAACCACTTGGGATCTACCGGCTTACTATGGTCGAGCCTAGCTTGCGCAACATTAATCGGCAAAATGACTCGTCCGATCGGCTCGTCTCTATTCGGACCGACTCGGTCCTCAACCGTCAACACAATCGGCTCGTCAAACGGCTCGGACGCAACAAACATAAACTCCTCGTTCCAAATCGGGTTTGGAGAGGGCATAACAGGTCGGGTCCGGCGTATCTGTTGCCCTAATTGGATCTTTAAAGCGGGATTTGGAGGCCGTGATTTGTCCGACGAGAATAAGTCTTGGGCACTGAGGGCCGATATGCGTAAATAAACTAGTTTAGGGGAGAAATACACTTTTGAGCGAGTATTCGCCAGACTGTCAGGTGATACGTTGTGGGCATCTGAATGCCACGCGTCAGGAAACGCCTCGTCAGCCTGCGTCCCCATCCAGACCGACAACATTATTTCCCCTCTTGGTAGCTTATTCCCTCCTCTATCCTCCAATCTATACCTAATTCATCCAAAAATCAATATATTTTATTTCTTAAAAAACTAAGCCAAAACCCAAAAGAATAAAATTAACTACTACTGAATAACATTAAAAGAAATATGTTTAAAATATAGTACCATTGGGGGGCTAACGGGCTGTCAGGCGGGACCCGCACAGGAACTTCAGTCATATCAAAAACCACTCTACCAACATAATCATCTTTCATGAAATCCTTATCCTTCAAAATCACTTCCAAGAAATTCGACTGCAAATGGTCTCGGTTAAACGCGAAAACTTGGTCCCAAACAGGATATTGATTCTTCTCAATGAACCGAGTCGTCCCTTTATAATTCCCCAATTTCACCTCCACATACGGGTCTAAAGACCCCGTTATGTCTTTCGACGGCAAATCACGAGCTTTTACGACTGCTACGTATAAATACCTCATTTGCTCAACTAAATCATAAGTCGACGCGATTTTCTCGTTCTGTAATACACTTCCTGGCGTACCAAAAATGTTGATATTACCGGGTTGAGTTAAGGATCCGAAAAACCGATTACCACCTGCTAAGCGACCCGCTAAAGGAGGCCGAGTTTCAACTAGGCCACCGAAGTCAGGCCGAGTTTGACCACCCATGACTGGAGGAAATGGGGGTCTCATGTGAACCATTGGAGGTAGCGGCTCAGGCCGAGCGAACTTCTCATCAAAAATCACGTTGGGTTTTGAAATCGGTACCGTACCAGGATTTGGAATGGGGCCGGGACCGTTACCGTGACCGGTACCGACTGAGTGGAAAGTGTGAGGTTCTTTGTGTTTCTCTTTCTCCTTGCTTTTGTTCTTGGCTTTCTTCTCTACTTTCACATCATTCGAAGCCACACTCTCCGAAACGGGTTGTGGGTCCATAAACGGAATTGGGTCCGGATCCGCAGAGTTAAACGAAGAATCATTTACAACATACACTCTTAATGCAATATCCCCTCTTATGTGCGAGAACATACCGCGTTTTTCAAGTGGGTACCGTTGTACCGGCGCCACCTCAACCGAAGGCGCAACCACCTCGCCGGAAATCCGTACCCTCCCAAGAAAATTCCTGTTCTGCCCCACCGTACCGGTCGTACCGTTGGTACGGTCATTAAACAGTGAAATATCGATGGATTGGTGAGAAAGCAGAGATGGGTCTGCGAGGTTGAAGAGTAAAGTCTGGTTGAAGGACGGTGAGAGGTCCTTGTGCACCGTTTTCGTGCGTTGGATCTTCCCGTCGACTTCCACCTGGACGTACGCGCTTGACGAGCCCTGCCCGTCCTTGGGCATCAAGTCAGCCGCGTCCAGTACTTCCACCGCCAACTTCATAGTTGAACACTGAAGTATTCTCTCAGCCTCTTCTTCTCTGCTGCGTTTTGGGTCTTTTGAGAGGGTGGGTTGGTGAAGGGGTGTGAGGGAAGAAGGGAAAGGCAAGGCGGTGGAAGGGAAGAGTGAGAGTGAGAGAGTGCTTGTGTGTGAGAATGTGGTGAATGGGACCAGAGGGCTTTGGAAGTTGATGGAAGAGAGAGAAGTGTGTGTGCATGTGATTGCATGGGGATATACATTCGGATTCAATTGTTTTTTTATTGAATAAATTTTATGAAAAATAAATTAATTTTTAACAGTTTTTTTACCTTTGTTGTTGTTGTTGTTTTTGGTTTTCATTTGATTAGTTTTTGGTTTTTGGTTTTAACAGAGTACTACACATAAAAAGAGTATTTTATTTGCAAAAAAGAAAATTATGAGTTGTAAAAGTAAATGAGAAGAGTGATAAAATATTATTTTATATAAAATAAGATAATATTTTATGTAAAATATAATTATATAATGAAATAATTTCATAAAATATTACAAAAATAAGGTTGTAAAATAAGGTTGCAAATATTAGATGCTGAACAATGTTTTATTGTATAGACAGAAGTAAAATTAAATATGACTAATAATTAATTGAGGATATTAGATGCTGAAATTAAAATATTAAATCTTTAAAAGAAGTAAAAAATAAAAATTACTTTTACAGAAATGAAATGAGAAAAATCCGAAGGTACAAGGATAGTTTTGAAAATATTCAGAAAAGTAAGGAAGGTTTTGAATTGTTTTTTGTTTATTAATTGAACTTGGGTATATATGTTGGTTTGCATGGATTGATTTGATTTCCGACAGAAGATTCATTTGCTTAAATTAAAATAAGTTTATTGTTATATTTATTTCTCAACTTTTTGCAATTTGTTCATGTGATGCTGATTTATGAACTCCAATATAGTTTAATTAAATATTTATAAAACATGTCCATTTAATGTTGGTGTACTTCAATTACCAGTACGAGATTCCATTAGAAGATATATAGATTTAAAACACTTATTTGTAAAAAAATTATTAATTGAGTCTGATCACTTAGTACTAAAACAATTTTTTTTTTCAACAGAAGTATTTAAACATTTAGTTAGTATCTTTAACATCATTATTCATGACAGAAATATATAATTAATGAATAACTTTATTGAATAAAAAAATCAATAACTTAAACTTTTGAAAAAAGTACACCATTTCAAGAGTAAAAAAAAAGGACAACTCATTTTGGATTGTCATTTTTGGTTTGGTAGTGTACATTTTTCTTTCTTTCTCTTTTTGAATAAAACATAAGTGTACAAGTTAGAATTTAATTAACAGAAAATAGTACTCGAAGACGTGGTTTAACATAAGAAAATAAAACATGTACTTTTAAAAAAATGTTAGAAAAAGTTCATCTGGAATATGGATCAACTGGGGAAATGACTTACTAGATTAATTTCCAAGTCCCGGAAATAAGCAAAATCAAATTCGAACTTGTATATATTTTCTTCTCTCAAGTTCTTGGTTGAATTTTCGTGATTCATTAGACTTGCAAATTGCAAATGTTATACCGTTCAAAATTTGTCAATGCCAAAAAAAATTATTGATTTTGTAATGATTTGAATTATCATGCATCATGTAAGTAGTCTATATAACTTTCAATTCTATGTTTTATAATTATTGTTTTTTTTTTAAATTTCAATAGGCCAATTCCTTACTGAGCTTTATTAAATAAAGAAATAAAGGAAAAAATTTCAAAAAACCCCGAACTTTTCTGAATATTATCGAAAATCTCCTATCTTTTTAGATTCCTTAAAAAACTCCTTATCTTTTTAGTCTTCTTCAAAAAACCCTTAACTTTTTCGAAAAGTATCAATACCTCTCATTTAGTTCCATTTTTTAAAATGATAATTTTACCCCTCTTATTTTAGTATAGTTTGTATTTTAAGGGTTATTATTATTATTCTTAATATTCCAACTTATATTAAAAAATATATATAATTTTTACAAAAATGTACAAAAAAAGAAAAACAAATTATTTGGAATTTTTTTAAAATATAATTTGGAGTAAAATGACAATACAACCATCCTACAAAATATATAGGAAATTTGCAAAAAAAACCATGTATTATGTCTAAACTGTAAAAATATTTTTAAATATAATTGGAAAAAAATCGTTTCGAAATTTTTTTTTTTTTTTTGAAAAAAAATTGTTTCAAAAAAATATTTTTGTTCGGAAAAATATTTAATTAACGATTCATTTACTGAAAAATAGCTAGCACAATTAGGGCTTGTTTGGATGTGTCAAATTTTCTAGTATAGAATTAGGATATTTCTAGAGAGTAGGATTTGCAAAATCTCAATCCTAAAAAAGTACAAACTCTAGGGAGTATGTAAAATGGCATGCTTAGATGCAAAGTATTAAATTTTTAGGAATTTGTTTATGAAGTTTTTTTTCTTTATAGGTACTAACAAAAATAATTATTATTTTAACATTATATTATTATCAAATTATTTATTAATTTAATTATTTAATACTATTTATTTATTTATTTATTAAATTAATTAATTAATTATTTGTATGCAAATTAATTATTTAATACTATATGCAAAATGATACAATTTTTCCTCTCAAATATTTATTAATTAATTTATTTATTTATTTAAAATGTAATTTAATTTAATTTAATTATTCAATATTTTATCTTATTAATATACATATGTAAAAAGTTATTAATATATAATTAATTATTTTAATATTTTACTAACATTAATGAC
Organism: Juncus inflexus; assembly: GCA_024447665.1. Taxonomy (NCBI): domain Eukaryota; kingdom Viridiplantae; phylum Streptophyta; class Magnoliopsida; order Poales; family Juncaceae; genus Juncus; species Juncus inflexus. Next base: position 1,234,902 of record JAJHPC010000013.1, on the reverse strand, counting down.
ATTATAAAATTTTAATTATATATTTTTTAATTATTTTATATTTTATATATATTAATGACATATATAAATATTTAATTACCATTTATAATTTTTTAAATATAATTTTTTATTTTATTTATTTATTTTTAGTTGCTATTTACTATTTCTTAATTATTAATTTTTGTTTTCTGTATAAATTCTTATTATATTTTAGTTATTATTATTTTAATTTTTTTTAACTATTTTGTAATTAGCTTACTTCATTACTTATTATTATTGATTAGTTTTCGAATTCTTATAATTCTTATTTATAATTTTTAAAGTTATTATTTGTTAGTCTATAGTTATTATTTATTGATTATTGATTATTAATTATTAATTATTTTTAATTATTATTTTCTTATTATTTATTAATTATTATTTATTAACTTTTTAATTATTATTTATTAATTATTAATATTAAAAAATGTGTTATCATGTTTTAAAATAGTTCCTAAAAAATTCCTAGAAAAAAACTTAACAAAAAGTCAAGTTTTCATTTTGACCAACTTTCTATACAAAATTATCTACAAATTCCTAATACTAAATTCTCCCTACAATTTTCAAAAGTGGATCCAAACTTTTTTGAGAACTTAGGAAATTTTCTTCTAAACCAAACATTTACTACTCATCCAAACAAGCCCTTAGTTGTGCTAAAAGAGTAGGTAATTTTCAAGATGAAGTGTGAGATGTCACTATTGTCACTGTTCCGTTCATCATAGCTGCTTCTGCTATGCCTCGAAATATATTATCGTTTCGAGCCTTCTAAATAAATTTACATGTGCTTAACTAGCCTGTTATTTTCTTAAGTCTTGCCGCTCTCTTTCAAATCGCCCAACATGTAGTTAGCTAGCCAGTTAGTTTTCCAAGCCTCCTTTCGCTCTTTCTCCATTTCGATGCAGCCAAAAATTTTAAGCGTTGAGTTTGCAGGGATGTGATAACTCAATCATGTTCAGATTTGGATTGCAGAATAATTGTGTTGTCCATTCCTTTTCTTTTTTTTTTTAGAAAATTTAGAGAGGGCTCAAATTGTTCCCCTTTCAAATGTATTGCTATGATTCCTTTACTTGTTGTGAGCACATGATACATCTGCTTTGGTTCGGTTACCCTCGTTTCGCTAGATTAATTTGCGTCATTAATCATCCGAAAAATCTTACCTTTTTAAGGGCTTTTTATTTTCCAAATTTTTTTGTTCCAATATTGATTTGATTTTGGTGCTGTGAAGGAATTTATATATTAACTTAGTAGATATATATTTTTTTTATATTCAATTCATGTTTTGATGTATTGAGAAACTTTGTTAAATATGTACTAAATATAATTATGCCTATCGAGATTTGAATTCATGACTTTTTATTTCACACGTAATATGTTCTACTAACTAAACTACGAGTTATTTGTTCAAACTTGGTAGATAATTGATCCTTATTATTCCATCTCCAAATTATTTGATCCTCATTTGCACTTGGAGATAATATATAGTTTTGTCGGAGGAAACTCAAGTTTATATTTAGTACATATTGAAAATTTAAAAATATTATAATATCTTCATAGGTCTTAGATAAATTATTTCATTTCATATCCATTTTGATTCAATATAAAATTTACGTTGATCAGATTGGGCCGACTTTCCAAAACGATAACTATCACATCTCATTTTTTATTTTTCTTTGGAAGCACAAAGTAATGTAAAGAACACATTGGAAATGATAGAGCCGCAATTTTTCAATAGTGATCTTTAGTGTTGATCTTCAGAAGGATATTTTTTTTGTTTTTTGAATACTTGCTTGAGGCTTTAGAAGGATAGTTGGACTGTGGTTATTAATAAACAAACATCAACAAACACGATTATAATTAATGTTATTTGATTTCTTTTGCAGTGAGAAATTTGAATATCATTTCCACAATAACACGGATTAAAAATTACTCAAAACTAAATAATGTTTAGATATAGAAAAATACTACATTATAATTTATCAAAAAAACAAAACCACTGCATTATCTTATATTTTTTAAAACTCAAAAGTAATATTAATTTATGGTTGAAATAATATAGTAGAAGTCCACTTGATATATCTTTTTAAATCTATCTAGTCTGTTAGTTTAAAAAACAGCTCGATTAATTCATAAAAACACGAAACCCTCGATATATGCTATAATATATCTTATATATTTTTTTATTATGTTATTTTTATGAACAAAATGAGAAAAAGAAGCAAATTCTTTCTTTTTCTCTTCAAATAAACATATATAGACTCGTAATTCTTTCTGATTTAATGATATTAATCTGTAAATAAATACTAATATTAAATTAATAACACTACCTTTTTTTTCAGGTTTTTGTCTGTGGGTGGGGTGGGGTGGGGTGGGGTGGGGTGCACTAGTGTGCCACATAGGAACTGGATTCTTATAGTGATCCTTATTTTTGAATATTTTGTCCAATCTAATGTTGCTAAGGTCTATTTGTGTTTCATTATAGTCCTGTCTATTCCAAATATAAAAGATGATAAAATCCGAACTTAAAATAATTTAACACAAATTTAGTGAAATTTATTTTTATATTGTTCATTTCAAAACATAAAATTGTCTTAATTTCTGTACATTACAGCCATTTACATTTTGTACTTGCAGATAAAACAGGGAGGGGCATAATGGGTCCGTTGCCAGCTCTTATTATTCTTCTCGCCCATACAAACTGTCTATATACTATCCAAAATTACTCCAATCTAACTTTATTGATGTCCCTAATATAAACTGAAAGATGCAATGATTATATGCTAATTAAGATCGATCAGAGTAGACACATTGGAAATGAGGCAAGTGGATTTGGTCTTATTAGTCCCTTGGGTAGATTGAATTATTTTCAAATTAAATAAAATTTTATATTGTGTTGACTGTTGAGTTTAGTTTCGGATTAATTGAGTATCAGATTTCAGATAAATTTTTTTATGCTTTATATTTCTATTATTATTTTTTAACATTGAAGTGAGTTGAATAAAGAATATGTGATGGGACCAATGTTCCTTGGTTTTATCTTTTTTTCAAAGTTTCCTGCTTCAAATTTGCCAATTGAGATAGATTTGAGGTTTGAGAAAAACAGAATTAAATTTAGCTATCTATTTGTTTTTACTTTTTATATTATTCTTATTCTTACTATTATTATTATTTAATTGAAGTTAGTTGAAGAAAGCATGTGATAGTCATCTATTCAATATTCATTGATCCATGTCACAACCTAATAATTATTTCAGGAGAAGTTCATTAAATACATGTCTTCTCTCTAGTTGGCCTTAATTGACCCAAATTTATTTAGGCCTTCAATAAGCCCATATTTTCTCTAGAAAGTAAGAATAATAATGATAAGTTACTACAGGCTGACAATTTTGTCTAATAAATAATTAACGAACTTTAGAATTATCATAATTGTCTTGAAATTATCATATTAATTGGGCATATTTTACAAATTTGTATAATATAAGTGCTAAGGAAACGGCCCAATTATCAAACTTATCAAACCCTTCAGTGATCTTAGATAATCAGTAAGCCCAATTCTCTTAACGATCTAAAATATTCAGAATTTTTTTAAAACTTGCTAATTGCTATAATTTTAAATCAGCAGCACAAAATGATTCAATACATATATGCATCTTATTCTAATTTTTAGTGTCTCATGGGGCATATCTTCAAAGCTTATGTCTGCGTAATAAGCATTAAAAATAACTAAAATCATGTATACAGGGCGAAGAAATAAGTTATATAATCCTCTAAACTTTTAATTTTCGAAAGAAAAATGTTCTGAAAATAAAAAGTAACTTTTAGTCATAAAAAAAATAAAATAAAAGGTAACTTATTTAAACCCTTCAATTTTCTTCAGAATAACCTAATATTTAATTTATTTCTCTAACTAATCCTGGTAATCTAGTTCAGAACACGTTTCATGGTTAACATACTAATAACATTAAATGGCAGCATAAGACCTGAAGCGAAATATGAAATTCTTTTTTTAATCTGCGTCGGGATTTTGGAACTCTAGGTCAATGAGAGAAATAAATTGAAAATGTGATTATTTTGAATATTTGGAAAATTGAGAAGATTTTTTTAGAGAAAAAATTCAGAAGATTATGTCGGAAACAAAAGATTTTCAAAAATTTTGAACTAGATAGCAGCCAGGCTGCAGGGTATCTTGAATTTGAATTTTGAATTACTCGGTCATGATCAACTGGACTAAACCATCTATTCTTTCTTGGTCCAATTAAAATTGGCTACAAGCACAAAAAACAAGAATTTCCTTGTTTCTTATTGCATTAAATGGATTAGAGTTGATCAAAACGATAAGAAAAGATTATTGACTCAACTAATAATTATACTTGTATATACTCAGATATTATTCAAATTCAGATGCAACATAACCACTAAATACTATCCTGTCAATTACATAGCATCCAAGACATATTGAATTTGAAATAATTAGAATTATTTGACTGGCTTAATCATGTCAAATTTGACTGAACTTGAACCTTCTCTAGAAAATTAGATACAAGTCACCAATCACAAACAGTAATTACCTTTTTGTAATAAATTTTATGAAAGAGACAGAAAAGTTGACCTAAAATAATTTGAAAGTGCCTTTTGAGGATTATATGGAACTTTTATTACTTTAAACTTTCACCAGTTAACTGATCGTTTCCAACCCCTAACGTAATTAGTTCATTCCATTCACTAATATAATCCACTATATTTGCACCCAATTTTTATTTTAATAAGACCCTTGAACTTTTGTCTTAAATAAATAAATATTTTAAACATAAATAACCTTTTCGTATCCACTAAAGGTGGACTTTTTAATTAACCTTATTGAGACCTTTGGTGGACTTTTTAATTAACCTTGTTGAGACCACAAAAGAGTTGAATTATGAGAATAGAAAGTCTAGTTGACCTTGCAATATGATTTGCATTTGTCAAAGTCTAGTTGCTCAAAATAAAGATTCAATAAAGGTCATTGTCTAGTCCAGAACAAAATTTTATTTTCAATTGTCGTTAAACAAATTTGAGACCTCAAATTATTTTACTTTGAACCAAACCAAAAAAGTGAAACCAAAAAGGTTGAGTTTCTATTGTCCTTAAATAAATTTGAGACCTCCAATTATTTTTACTTTAAACCAAACCCAAAAAAGGCGAAACTCAAAAGGCCACTGAATATGTAAACTCAATTATAAAGAAAAATGTAAATTATATTATGTGAAATATATATAAGATCATGTCTCAATTGGAAGACTATCTGTGAGTCAATGAGGAATGGACGTAATGAGACTTCTTGTTGAGTTCCTTTTTAAAAGATATTATTGGATGTTAATTATCAATTATTATCCACTTATCTTTTTGGACCCCAAAAAAAGTCAAGAGAGCTCATGATGTGCCTACTAATCGATACTCACTCCTCTGACATAAAAATAATTATAATTGTACACTCATAATATTCCTCATATGTGAGAACTTCACAAATAATTATATTTAATATTACTATTGCTATTGGATTTTTGAATTGATACAATATGCTTATTTCATTAATTAAACAATTGAAAATAATTTAATCAAGTAATATTATTCATCAAAAAGAAAATTTAATCAAGTTATATTAACTGCGAATATAACATAAACTATAAATTCTTTTGTCACTCTACATAACATATAATGCTACTCATCTTATTGAAATATGAAAAATACTAAGATCATTCTCGCACTTTGCTGCGAATATTTAAATTTATTATTCATTTAAAATTTATGTATAAATTGTAATTATGTATAATAATTATAATATGTAAGTTAGTTATGTTTAACATCATTTTGAATTATATTATAAGATATTATATCCATTTATTATTCATTAAAAAATAGTTTCTATATCACATCTAATTTTATAAGGATGGAAATTCTATACAAATAAATTTACATATATGAAATAAAATAAAATAAATAAAAAATTCATAAAAAAATAAAAAAATAATCCAAAAATAATTTGGATTATTAATTTACAATCTAATTAATTTATGTTTACATTAAGATTTCTAAAATTAAAATATCATCATTTTTATAATCTCTTTTGTTTTTCTGTCTTTGTTATCTATTGACATATTATATAAGAAAAAAAAATCAAGTATTAATCGGACGATGAATGAGATCTAAAAACTAAAAATAAACGATAATTTATTTCATGAATTTTAGTTGAAACCCCAAAAGACTTAATTATAGATGATTAACTTTAAAAAAATATAAAAATAATAATTATATTTAACATGATTTGTAAAAAAAAATGGTATTATATATATAGAAAAAATATATACATAAGAAAATATAACATAACTCATTTTCTGAAAAAAAAATTGTCACCGTTATTTTTCTTATTTATATTTTGTTAGTTACTAAAATGATGCATATTATCCGTAATACATTAAGTAATATAATATATTTTTTAATACTCTGTGATTTTATTTGATATGATAGTTCTCACTTAATTGGAGATATAATACAAAACATTAATCTAACTGACCATATGATATTGTGTAATAATTTGAATGAAAAACTAAGATTTGAAAAATTTTTGATCGAATGGCCGATATAAAATTGACGATAAGTTTCTTGAGAATGTTTAAAGATAGATTAAAAATAAGGTATAAGATATAACTTAATGAGCATATCATTTTTTTTACATGTTTTTTTATATAGACTTTATTCACATATTTTAGCAAGAAAATGAATAAATTAGAACCATAGCAATATCTAACTCAAAATAAAGAGAAAATTCTAACAACTTTATATTTGATGATTTTAACACGAGAAATAAAATATTTCATTAAGAATTATAATTTTTTAAAGAAGAAAATAAAAATTATTTATATTTAATGAGTGAACTCTTCATTAACTATTGGTATTAATAATTAAACATAACTTTGAACTATGGTTCATTGAAGCCATCCGATTAAGATCTGATGATTAAAAATAAATTTATAACAATTCTCATTAAATCGGGGATAGAACACAAAACACCAATTCAACTGGTCATATGATTATGTTTTAATAACCACATACATACTGCCATAAAATATCAATAAATTTGAGAAAATAAATGTCTAAGATTTGACAAAAAAATTTGATCGAACGGTGAAGATAAAAGTGATGATGTGACCTCTTGAGGTGGCTCGAAAGTCGATGAAAAATAAGAGATTGGGGTTAATAATAACAATAATATTTTTCAATCACACAATATTCCGAAAATGTATCATTACTCCAATCAATAATTCAACATGTTTTATACTTAAGAAATATAAGTAATATAACAAACTATTAATTTCCTTTATGGTGAAGTACCTAATATTGTTTCTTAGGAATAAAATACAAAATGTTTCATGTAAACCTATCAAAAAAAATGAAAAATAAATAAAACAAAAAAGTGCCAAAGGCTCTTCTAATAAGAATAATTCAAAACTTGATAAATATTAATTTTTTTAAAAATAGACGTGAGACTTATAAATCCTGTATATAAAATAAAATAAAAATAAAACAAAAAAGTAAAAACAAGTACCTAACATATCTGTTGTGACAGAAAGAGATGTCATTTTCAATTTAAATTGCATCTCCCTACCTAAGATCTCTCATATCTACTCTCTCTAGTGCTCAATTTTGTTTCTCTTGGGATTTTGTGTAGGGTAGGCACAATATAAACCCTAGTTCATCCATAAAAAGTAATTCTTTTTTACAATAACCAAAAAATAAAATGATTTTGTAAAAAATAATGCTTAAATTTATTAGTTTATACAAATAAAATTTTCTAACTCTGAGTTCAAAGATAAAGTTGTTACTTTTTTGTTATTTCAAAATATGAGAGTTCTAAATCAACTTTTTATATTTTTTTCTCTTTGATTTGACATGGACATAGCTATTTGAACTACAGAACTTCTAAATAGAAAAGGAAAAAAAATATAATCTTGAAGTCTTACATTAATTTGTACAAACTCAAACATAAAAAAATTATTTTTTTGTAAATCTTTTATTACAAGGTTATTTAAAAACCATTACTTCCCATAAATCTTGCAAAATACTAGAACTTAACTTATATTAACAAAAAAATTAATTAGGCCGGATTAAATATTCATGCAAATGGAAATGTGTAATCACGTTGGTTAAACTACTATTATATCGCTCCGGTCAACGGTCAACTTTTGACATGTGCTCGTTGAGATATCTATTGTTTTGTGTCTTACATATTATTTTTTGTTATATATACTATTTTGTGTGTTTTATATACTGTTTTTCATCTCTATATGTTGTTTTCAAAATATATATTCCATATACTATTTTTTATATATTATTTTTTCTATTCTTATATATTGGTTTTGTGGTTTTATATACTGTTTTTCTGTTATGTGTATTGTACAAATTTTATAAATATATCACATGATCTGTATTAATATTTCAGGTAAAAGCAAACAATGAGAATGATTAGTTTTATGTATAATATACTATTTTGAACTTATTGCAAGTTGAAAATAGTACATTGACATGAAATTTTATCTTCTTCTTTACTTAAAATACAAATAAATACCCATTTTGCATTTTTTAACCACCTCATGTACAAGTTAAGCAGAATAATGATGTGAGAAATTTAAATATTTCATATCTGGATTTATCACTAATTATTTATATAATTAAGGACAAAGAAAATCTCGGGTGGAATGATGGACCTAACATAATTTTGTACTGGTGCTCGGTGCACCTAATTTTTCTGGTATCAAGATTCTACAAATGAGAGATCAGGCCAACCTCCCATGTGCTTTCCATATATACAAAGATTAAAGATATTTTAGTATAAAAAAAAAATCAAACTTTAACTAAAAAAAATATAAATTGTTAGCTATAAAAAAATGTTTTCTCATAAGATAATAACAACATACTATATATTATTTTGGATTTTGGATAGTGAGAGTCCCCCGAAATATATTGAACAAAACGTTTTTCAATAAAAAAGAAAGGGTAAATTTCATCCCAGGTCACTCAACTTTTAAAAATGACCAAATAGCTCATTCAACTTTCAATTGTTCTCTATAGATCACTCAACTTTCAAAATGGCCAAAATAAGTCACTCAACTTTCAATTATCCCATATAGGTCACTCAACTTCAAAAAAATGTTCAAATAGGTCATTCAACTTTCAAAAATTATCAAATAGGTCACTCATATCGGATGACTTATTTGTATTTTTCAACTAATTGGGTGACCTATTTTGGTTATTTTTGAAAGTTGAGTGACCTATAGTGGACAATTAAAAGTTCAGTGACTTATTTGATATTTATTTTAAAGTTGAGTGAGTTGTGGGGGACAATTGAAAGTTGAGTGACTTATTTGATTATTTTTTGAAAGTTAAGTGACCTACGGTGAAATTTACCTAAAAAGAAAAGAAGAATAGTGAGCATAAGGTTTTTGTTCTTATCTTAGGAAAAGATATCTCCACCACCTGTCCGGATCATTTACTGCGCTCTTTTTATGACTTTTGTGTATGCCCCACTTCTTGCTTTATTTATGAAAAAATGTATAAAGTTTACTTCCTAAAAAGAATGAGATGATCTCAAAGAATTATGCCAACATAATATTATTATTTAACTATGCACTATTAACAAGAATACAAAAACTAAATAAACAAATATAATTGATGTGCAGTTGGTCGGTAAAAAGAAGTCAACTTAATGGTGTAGTGAATTAAGGTATGTCCCCCTAAAATCCATACAAAGTGTATTATTGAATTTCAATTGATCATACCATTTTAGAAGTTGATTTAGCATTGTAGATGATTTATTATGTAATCTTGTGCATGTGAAATTTAGATCGAAATGATATGGGTAGTATGAATTAATCAGTACTTGCATTAATATGTTACATATATTTTGTTTTTCTACCAAATTTTACAATCAAGTTAGAAGAATATGCAATCATCAAAACATAAATACAATTTAAATGCAGTAATTACCCTGATGTCTTTAACAAAAATTATATATATGACTACTATATTAATATTAGAAAATGATGGTACAATAGTTTCTCAAATAAAAGAAAATAATGAAAAATAATTCTGGATTTGTGAGAGATAAAAGTTAATTTATATAACAATCTATATTGTATTCTAACTAACCTTTTTTTGTAACCGCAAATTATTTTCGTTTAAATCGCGTATATTATTAGTTGCATATATGGTAATTATGCACAAAAGACTACAAAAGTTAGTCACAAAAAATCCAACTTAAGAAAGGATGATGGTAGTTGTGCTATGTGATGCTATCAATCTACCAACCTCCAACTACCATCTCCTAATCTCTCATTTTTTCCCCAAATATTTCCAATCTAAAACTAAAATCATCATTTTCTTAACGAGTGGAGCACAACACACAGTAAGGAAAAAACTCTTAGGGTATGGAAATAAATTGGAACCCACATTGATTGATTGGTGTGTCTTATAATTTAATGTAGTATAATTTGATCCTAATAATTACTAAATATAATGCAGTAGATTCACAACTCATTATAAAAAAAATTTATAATATTTTACCTATATTTTGGCAAAAAGAGATATTTATGGGGAGAGAAGAACATAGGTTTGGTTTTGTAAAGTTGGCACGACCTACCTCTTAACTGATTTTGGCGCAACTGAAAGTGTCATCTTCTTTCAAAAGCTACTTGACATCAACCAAATTAAAGCACTTCAAAAATCAGAACCGAGATAAGTTAGGCTTCACCTCATGATATATACTTACAATTTGGACAGTTTAAGTATGACCTATTGAATTTGGTTTTTTTATCGCATTTAGTTATTTTTTATATAATTTTACATTTTTAAATAATTAATTGACAATGATATATACATACATACTTATATATAGAACATATCGGATCCTGAAATTTTCTTATATTGCCATATCGTTGTGTTTGTGACGTGTTGGATACGGCACGCTGCGCGATATAGCGTGGAACTGATTTCTTTTACTACTATTTTGTATTTATTTGGACTTTTTAACAGCTTGACTTTGAGATTAAAATCATTGAAAAAAGTTCAGAGGGAAATCAGGAATACTAAATACAGTAAAATTGGAGTTATAACAATATTTAAAATCAAAGTTGATAAACTAATAACCAAGCATAGAACTTCACAGAATTTTCAGGGGGGACAAATATATAGAAATATATGTATTTTAATTTTTTTCGTTAAAACACTATTGATATATATTACCCGCCAAAATTTTGGGAGGGCTATAGCTCCCTCCAGTCTCTATTAAGCTCAATTCTTACTAATAACTATCGATCATACTTTAATTATCACTCCATGTAGGTGATGAAATAACATTAATTATGAATAGCTTACCATAACATTAGTTTGAATTAAGCATTCTGAACTGTCGATAAAGTTTGAACAGTTGCGAAACTCAAGCAGGTAGATCTGTCATTAACAGTATTATTTTTGTTTTCCACAAGACATGAAAATGAAATTTGAGGGGATAAGAATTGAAATGAACGAAATCTCTAGTTAAATTAAGGGACCATTTGAATATATATCTTGGATTGAAGAAGCTTATATGAAAGAGAAAAAAGCACTTGTATCAATTGCATATTTTGCGAGCGCGTGCTTCAAGTGGTTCATCAATCACTTATATTATAACCCTAATTTGGATAATTATGACAACCACCGTACCATATAAATCGAAGTTTTCTAATAAAATAATTTATTCGTAGTTTCAAATTTAGGAATATACATTTACATAATGCTTATATATGTAAAAGATTTAATAAACACATTAAATTCCATACATTTGTCAATTTATTGTTTTCATAAGTCTATTATATAGAAAGTGTTCAAAGTAGATATATTAGTTCATTTATCAATATACCAATTACAATGTATATATTTTCTGCAATTATTTTCAAAAAGATATTCTGCTATGTAATAGTTGTTACTCTTTTTTTACAGTCAAATCTCATTAATTCACAATCAAATTATGACTTTTAATCCCTCTTTCTGCGAGGAAAGTTATTAGAGGTCAATCTAATCCCAGAATAACGGCCAAAATAACCGGGTAGACTCACCTAACAATTGAAAGATAACGATTTATAACCCAGATTAAATATACAAATGCATTTATTCAATATTTTGTTTGTATGAACATCCTTAAAAAACGTGTTTCTTAAAAAAAAAATATTTCAGTTAAAACACTGTAGTTAGATAGGGGAATAGTAATATTTTCGTTATATATGTGATGATAAATTAAATATTTTACATGATATAATCTACTATCAATATAATTTAAGCATTTCGATTGTTTTGTTTTTATAAATTTAGATAACATATGGCTTTGGTATTACAATTCAGATTCATGTTGTAACAACTCTTTGTCTTCCTATGTTCCATCTCTACTAAAACCTAAAAGCGCTAAAAATAGCAAGGAATGATTCTAACTAAAACCTACAAGCCCTAAAAGGAGTGGCACAGTATGCTCCATTAAATGTACCAACTTACCAACCTCCATTCAAGCACCTCAATCCGCTTCATTTGATAATTTTTTTTTGAAAGGCTCTTCATTTGATAATTAACTAGAGATATCAAATTTTCACAAAAGTTATGTTGTTCTAATGATTTTTCCTCTTCTCAAATCATTTGTTTAATGATGGTTAATCATAAAAAATTACCTAACCAAAGACACCTCACATGGCAACTTCTATCTCTCACATGCTAAAAAGCTCTGATGGACCCAAGTCATGCAAGTTAGAGTTTAAAGATGAGAAAAATTTATGTGGTACTTTATGTTGCTCAAGAAAAAACATGTCTAAATAATATGAAAAAGATAAAACAAAAGTTCTAAAAACAGAGAATCAACCCTGAAATGTTCAATGATGATAAGGAAGATAATTGTGTCCAGTGGTCGGAGTTCCCATACTAATTGAAAATTAAAATATTAATTCGTCTTTTCTTTTAGAAAAATGGTATATATACACAAATACAACTAATTAGATAAATTATTGAAGTATGTAATCTTGTAACAATATTTAACTGCTGCAATCTAATCAATTATACAAATATAATTATCATATTGTATTAAAAGTCAGATCGATGAGCTTAAAAAAATAAGCAAATGTAACTTCATGTATCTTAAATTACAAAAATAATTAACTCAAGATAGGCCCATAATGCTACACGAGCTGTTGTAACAGAAGAGCCTGACATGATACCTTCCATTTTGTCATGTTTCTCAACAGCGCTAATCACAACACACTTAATTAGACTCTTTTGGCACATTAGTAACATCTCAGAAAAAGACTAGAAACGAGTTAATCATTCTCAGACAAAGATACTTTCAATTTCAAATTCTTTTTGATAATTAACTCTCAGCTTGAAATCTTAAAAAGGAAAAACTATCTCAAAAGAAAGATACCCGAAAACAATAAATTAACATTTAGTTACTCTTGAAAAAAAAATCATCATGTGGTAGAGCTAGAAGAAGTTACATTGCAATCTACAAGAACTGTCCTTCTTCTAAGGGTCTGTAAAATCTAAGGCCTTGGAGGCTAGGATTTGTTTGGCAACTGCAAGGCTCGCCCCCACGAAACCCTAGATGGTAACACAGGCAAATCGATCTGCCATAATTCAACTCAGAAGTAGGCGTTATGACTTCTGATTTGACCAGAGATGTTAAGACTTCCGTCGAAGATGTTGATGCTTTTGGAGATGGATCAGGAGGGCTTATCGAGAGGTCTAAGTTTAGATCTGGCAACCAATGTTCGTCTGAAGTGGTCCCACTACTGCTTTGTTGCTCTTCGTTTTGGATAATTTCAAGCTTTGTTGGCTGAACAAGAATTTGAGGTTTAGGAACAGTGAATTGGCTACCATTCATCGAACGATGAGTTTGAGGGTCGATACCACGACCGATTAACTTTCGCTTGATGTGAGTGTTCCAATGATTTTTTATCTCATTATCTGTTCGGCCTGGCAATTGCCCAGCTATCAGAGACCATCTATAAAGATTAAAAATAAATTGATTAGTACGCAATTCACGTAATATTAGGTAAACACAAATTAAAAATAATTTCTTTTGGCGAAAAGAAATTGCAGAAAAAAGTTACATAATATGACTCACCACTTCATAATATTTATGAGAAAAACACCAAATTTTAATAACTATAAAATCATCAAATATTATTGCAAACAGATATTTTAACTTTTTAACTTGAAATTGCTCTTTATACCATGCTAAAAATGGAAGGTGTGTTCATAATACTTCTAAAATGTAGGGGGCAAAATGTGAAACTTCAAGGAATTGAATGCATTAAAGAGCCCAATTCGCATCCGCATAATTTAAATGCTACAAACCACCAACTAAATTTTGTTTACAAACAAATTGATTTTTTATGAGAGAAAGAGAGAGAGAGAGAGAGAGAGAGAGAGAGAGAGTATACTTGTTTCCAAGCAATCCGTGAAGCTTGATTATGAGTTCATCTTCTTCATCAGTAAAGTTACCCCGCTTTAAATCCGGTCTCAGATAATTCATCCATCTCAATCTGCAACTCTTCCCGCACCTTAAAAGCCCTACACATCACACAAAAAACCCCAACAAAAAATCATTAGAAAACAAACTTCAATTCAATCAAGCATACATATCTCTAATTCATGCATCATGATAACCCACAAACAATATATTTAGGGTTTGAACTTGAAGTAGAAATTTATGTACCAGCAGCTTTGGGGAGGGATCGCCAGCACCCCTCGCCGTGAGTTTTGATATAGGCGATAAGACGCTGGTCTTCTTCTTTTGTCCATGCTCCTTTGTTTGTGTGAGCTTTCTCACAACATGGTGATCTCCCCATTGTTTCAGAGAGAGAGAGAGATATAGGTAGAGAGAGAAGGGGTTTGAGATTAAATGATGAAGAGGGGGAGTTGGGGGCAAATATATATGTGTGGAATATGCATAGCAGCATAAGAGAATAGAGAGAGAGAGAGAGAGAGAGAGAGAGAGAAAGGGAGAGAGGGATTGTTGACTCGATCCACTTGAGGCAAATTGACCGAGTTGGTACGAGTGGGTAGACGTTGCAAAAAAATAGATGAGGGTTTTCATTTAATTTGTATGTAGTTGTAGTTTTTGCAACTAATTAATAATTGTTAATTATGAGTCAGTTGGGGTTTTAGTTGTGTTACTTTCAGTTTAGTTTAGTTTTGGACATGCTTACGTACCTACTTTTTATCTGCTTTTTCTTTGATTAGTCATAATTAAAAAATATTTGTGGTGAAACCAAAAAGTTGAAAAAAATATGAATATGTTTTTATCATAGGGAAAGATTATAGAAGACCTAACATTTGCATTTTGTTATTGTCATATTCACATATTCACTGACAGTTAGTGAATAAAAAGGTGGTAATTAGGTGAGGGACTGGAGAGAATTAGGAGAGCTAACTTTGCAAGCTATGATTTAATTAAAATAAAGATTGTATGTTAAGTAAAATAATAATTAACACATTAGTTTTCTAATTAAGACTATTTATTTTGAAATTATGTAATATAAATTTGATCGAGTTGGGTAGAGTAGTAGGAAAATTATAACTTTCTATTTTTTATTTTATTTGCAGATGTGATGATTGGATGTAAATATAAACGCTTATTTGTATAATATAAACAACAATGGACGACCGTCTATTGCGTATTCTAAAAAAAATAGTATTATTAAATGAAGGAATATATTTAATTGATTTGTTACAATAACATCAATTACATAGTAGACATTTTGTGGCAAAGTAAACACAACCTAAGAATATTTTTTTATTTTTATTAATTAAACTAATTAAAAACCTCTTACATTCATAAACAAAAAGGAAATACCCCTCTTCTTATGACTTTAATGTATTTTACTTTCAAGTTGAACAATTTGTTTACAAATAGATATTTGTATCTATATTTGTGTATATAAATGAGGTTATATAAAATAAAAAAAATGTGGATAAAAAAGGTTAATGTTTCCTTGATGGCATACAAAAAATGAAATTTGAAGAAAATGTCATAACTAAATTCAGGTTACCTTTTTCACTAGGGAACCAAGCAATAAGTGAAGTCAAATGATTCCCAGGGTGAGGTAAACATGGCTTAAATAATATTTAAATTGAAAAGAGCCGACCTCTGTTTTGTTTTGACCAAACTTCATTTAAATTATTAAAATTATATTATCATGCAAAAGTCTAATGTCTTGTGATTGATGTTCACTGTTAAAGTAATTAAGAATATAAATAATATAGATCAGGGTTCTTGGTATTAGTTAGGTTTTGGCATTAATTATGGTATTAATTAGGTATGCAACATTGGTTAACTAATATTCGTTACTATCTTAATGTACTTTGTCCTATGTTAATTTATAGTTGAAGTAATCTATGCATCTATATTCTATAGTCTAGATCCTGGAGACCAAGCAAGTCAATTCTTAGGTAAAAGTTTGAATACAATAATATTAATATATTTGTACACATGAATATTCTATTTTCATTTAAATATAGCACACATAGATGAATATTGATAGACAAAGTAAGTATTAATAAATTATTTAGTTCTTTTTTGGGCTTTATGTAATATCAGTAGAAAAATGTCTCCACCAATGACCTTTTTTGTACGACATTTATTGCGCATTAAACTTCATGTGCTCTCCTCATTGGTCTTTAAAAATAAATATCTCAACAAATGAAATGGCAGTCTTGTCAGTCAGACAGTCAGAGTGGACTAATCAACTTATAGAAACAGTCTTAAACATAATTAATTTAAACTAATTTTCGCCTGATTAGACCCTTGATTAAAAAAAATAGGATTTATCAACACTCTTTTAATTTTGGTAAATCAACGGTCAGCTAATTGGTACAGGTTGAAGGCTCAATCAAATTGATCTAGTTTATTTGAGCCATTTCAGTAGATAATGTTTTATTATTTTGATGTAGGATTACAGTGAAATTATTTCCGAGAGTGAGAAATTGATGACTTACTACTGTAAATCAGAAATTTTTTAGGAATTCAGTATTGGGTCTTAGAGTTAGTCCCAAAATCAAAACAAAGAAGAAAAAAAGAATGAAAAAACAGTACTTAAAAGAAGAATGAAAAATAATAAAACTGTTACTCCTATTCCAATTTCTGGGTTAATATTGGATCTTGATTATGGGTTTCTGAAATTATTGATGGTAAACAATAAATAATAATGTTCATAAAAAAATAATACTTTTTTTTGCTTTCAAATATAATGTTGCTGGCGCGTTTCGAACCCACGCCATTGGACTTGTAATGCAGTGATTAATAGTTTATCAATGGTTAAGATATGTCCAAACCATACTGAAACAACCAGAGTGACATAACAAAATGAAAATGCTTAAAGATGAGTGAAAAATAAAGAGCTGGGGTTAACTCTTTTGATGCTAATAAATCAAGTCATCTAATTAATAATTAATCCTGAAATGAAGACCAAAACAAAAATTTTATATAAGATGTTATATTACTGAAGTTTTGTTAATGTAAGAAATGGAAGAATCTCTATTATGACCACAAAAATTCTAGGAATTCATCTCTAAAACGAAAGAAAAACAGGAGGGAAAATAAGTACATTATTTAGTTGAATCTGTTGGAATTATTAATTGCGAACAGTAAATGAGATATAAGACTTGCAAGATTAAGAATCAGTTGCATGAAAATCCAAGTGCAGGTTGGTAGCGGAGTGCCCATCCCGTTTTAAGCCCTTCCAAATTCCAATTCTGTGGTTGGTACCTTGTCAACCCACTGTTTCTTCTATTGTTTTTCACTCTGGATTCTCTATAGTTCATAGACTATATTAGTGGCATGACATGTACAACAGTGGTAGTGTGGTATTTTTTTTTGAACAGCACGGTAGTGTGGTTAGGGACGTAACTTAATAGGGACTATAAGAGAGCATTTTGACGGAGTAGTATATATATCAATAGTATTTTAGTAAAAAAAAAATTAAAATACATGTATTTTTATGCATTTGGTTCTCCAAAAATTTTATACAGTATTAATCAGCAAGCAAATTTTTTTTTTGACCCTCTCAGTAAATCCAATCAAGTTTCGTGCCTATGTGTGGTATTGATCTATTATCCTTAAAATGCATATTTTTATTATTATTATTATTATTATTATTATATATATATATATATATATATATATATATATATATATATATATATATATATATATATATACTAGTATATATTAAAAGTACTACATATATTCATGCATTTATATATATTTTTGTAATATCATGTTTGATTTGAGGGAATATAGAGTTCATGTATTTATGAATCATGAATTTGGTCCAAATTTATTGTTTGATTTTTTTTTAAT
Source organism: Juncus inflexus (assembly GCA_024447665.1). NCBI lineage: Eukaryota > Viridiplantae > Streptophyta > Magnoliopsida > Poales > Juncaceae > Juncus > Juncus inflexus. The sequence continues at coordinate 1,216,478 of JAJHPC010000013.1, read as the reverse complement.
TTTGAAATACATAAATTTTTAAGTACCAAAAATCATGAATTTTGTAATACTATTTCCAAACTTGTATTATAAAATACACTAGTATGTACTTAAGTTAAACTCTTTCGTGTTAGATACGCTTAAATGTATATTTACCACTTTTTGTACGTAATAATAGTACTCTTATATATGTTGTTTATTATTATTATTATTATTATTATTATTATTATTCCTAAAAGAAATATTATTGTTATTATCATTTAGGGGCTATGAAATATGTTTATGTTGCTTCAAAGAAATCTGTCGATGTGTTCAAAGACTACACAGTCTAGTCTACGTGGATCACAGAGAATCCATGGGACTGCCTCACCAACATATATTATGGCACAAAATGAACTTGGAAGAGAGGTGAACCCAACCTAACATGAGGCAAGAGACAAAATGCTGAACCTCCCCTGACCTAACTTTTAATTAGCGACATTTATTATTAGTTGTATCGGAATATTTTATTTTTATTTCCTTGTGAAAAATTTATCCAAAAAATGGTATCAAACAGTGTGAATACGATAAATATGTGCAGTATTTTATGATATATTACACGAAAAATAAATGACATATTAAGAGAGTACATGTCAAAACGGTATATAAAATTGTATTTCTGAGTATTCGTCATGATTAGCGTAAATTTACATCAATGAAACTCTAATATTCAACAAATCATGGAGGCCCAAAAGTCAGTAAAAGAATAATGAATAATGAGTCATTTTGTTAGAATGACTTTACTATATAATAAACATAAAAAATAACTTTACTAATTAATTATAAACTTTTTCACTATTTACTTATTATGGCTTTAGCTTTAAGTGGCTTTTTATGAAATTTCATGATTCAACAAATTGCCATAAAAAAATCATAATAATATATTCTAAACTTGAATATGAGAATATTCTAATAAAATCAACTCGATTCTAAGTACTAACCTAGCTAATAACATGGTGAATTTGAAAGAGAAAATCACAAATAAAAATAACAATAAGTAGACCTACATTGTAGAGCATTATCCTTTCTTTTTTTAATAATTAACAATTTACTGTCAAAAAAGCTAATGATTATGGAAGTTCCGTTCTAACAACCTACCAAAATTATGCCCATAATCAGCCAACAATTATTCACCAAAATTTTCTAATTCTTTTAAATAATTATTCACCAAATTTTTCTAACTGGCATTCCAACGTGACCCAATTTGAGAAAATGATATCATATCATTTTGCAATTAATAATCCTTTCTTTTTTTAATAATTAACAATTTACTGTCAAAAAAGCTAATGATTATGGAAGTTCCGTTCTAACAACCTACCAAAATTATGCCCATAATCAGCCAACAATTATTCACCAAAATTTTTCTAATTCTTTTAAATAATTATTCACCAAATTTTTCTAACTGGCATTCCAACGTGACCCAATTTGAGAAAATGATATCATATCATTTTGCAATTATCCAATAATTTGGGGGCAACTTGAATTCAATTTCGCTGGATGATATTGATACTGCAGCTGTTCATTATATTGTCGATAACATTTTATTAGTATAATTTCTAATCCTTTTCGACTATACTTCAAAATTCCTTTGTTTGGTTGCTCATAACTAGAGTGGGGTGCAATTAATGACACGAGATGTATTTTTATATTATGAAAATATCATATTGCAATTACATTGTGCAATTATTTGATTGTGGCACTCGGAAATTGTTAATCTAGTATTAGTTATGGGCATATATACAACCCCTTGAACTGCACATGAATCTCTTTAAATTGATCTAATTAATCCCTCAAAATATGGTATAAATTAGTCTATCATTATCATAAGCTAAATGAAATCTAGTCACAAAAATTAATCCATGGTTGTGGTTGTGGAAGATATGATTAAAATATTGACACAAACAAGTTAGATTAGGTTAACAATGTGTATCATAATTATGAATGTACTAAAATGATGCTATATATATATGTTATTAGATTAAAAGAACTGTCATTTATTAGCTCATTTTTTCTTCTTTTTTTTTGTGGAAAATAATGTACGTTGGACCCAACTTCCCTTACCAGCTTAGGCTTCTAATATAGCGTATTAATTTTACATTCAACAAACCATGTTTTTAATAAAATTAGGTTGCGTTATTCAACCGTTTGTGTTTAGCAACATGCATTAAAAAAAGTGACCAAATTCGGTTAGTTTGGAATTGTACATATAAATTGACCAAATTCGGTTAGTTTGCAATTGCACATATAAATAATATATTCATAATTATGCACAGCACAGAAGGACTTTGATGAAGGGAAATTGGTTCATATTAAGAAAAAATGAAAATAGAAATATGAAGTGTGGTAGGGAAATTGATTCATGTTAAAGAAAAAAACAGAAAATTGAAGTGTTGAAGGGGAATTGGTCAATGTTAATAGCTCAGAATCAGATGCTTGAAAGTTTCTTAACAATATTTTGCAAATATTATAGTCCAAATTAATGAGCTTTAGAATTTAGTTTTCTCCAGCAATATTTTGGGCCCTTTTAAATCAAGGACTAAAATTTTCAAGTCTAAAATCATCCGGTAAGGAAATAAGATATGGTATAAAAAGCCTATGCATCAAGTTAAGTGGGCTCAGAAACAGAATATACAAATTACAAAATAGAACCAGATTTAACATAGCTCAAAAAAAGAGAGACAGGATATTGGGCTCCAGGAAATCTAAATCAATGAAAACGTGCCACTTATTCATTTTTTCAAGTCAAAATGTAACCAGCAATTCCGGCGCCTCCAACAAAAAACTCTAGCACGCCTACAACTTCAATTTTACAGAGATAAAAATTAATTGATAAAAAAATATATTCCAGAGAAAAAATATAACAAAAAATAATAAGAAGAAATAGTGCGAAGAAAGGTAACAATATTTTATAAACAATAATGAGAGTATGAAAAATATAATAAAAGAGAAAAAATATAAAAGAGTATGAGAAGAAAAATATAATAGAAATAATGAAAAGAAACCTACATAATATTATATAAACTATATTGAGAGTAAAAAGAATATATTGCATTGAACATGAATATAAACGGACAAAAATAATATAATGATGAGATGATATATGAGTAAAATAACATACATTACTGAGAATAAAAGATAATACAATATAGAAATAAAACTACTTAATACAAAATATGCGGGCCATAGGAAGAAGAATGTGGCTTGGCGTTGAGTTTGAGTTGGATATGTGCCGGAAGCATTTAGGAGACGAATAAGCTAGAGGTGGAAAAAATTTGGCCCGGTGCTAGATTTGGGCATAGCTATTTTTTTTTGAAGGAACCACGCAAGTTGCGTTGATTTTATTATATTAGAATTTAGAAGAGTAAGAAAAAATTACAAGAATTGGTCATTTTACATATTACTATCTCAGAATACTAGCCAGAACTAGGTTTTTCCTCCTAACACCATCGCGTCCATGTAGTTGCGTCGTCTGCCGCTTTCATCCAATCTTTTATTGTTAAATATCCTCGCATTTCTCTCTAGCCAGATATTCCATGACATCACTAGCCATAGAGTGTCCTATTTCTTTCTTGCATGCCCTCTACCTTTCGATCTCTTCTTATGCCAGGCCGCTAGCCATAGTTAGTTGTTAATTATTCATGATATGCTAATAGTACAATGCATAATATTCGTGTATAATTTGGATTGAACGGTTTTCAAGTCCATCAATTATACGGTCAAATAAAACAAGAGACAATAATAATCGTTAATTCGGTTAGCTATTCGTGTGTAACTAAACTTATATTACACAATATAGATACAATAATTAAGTATATAATAATATACAAATATAAACTTTTTATTCAAAAAGAATTAAAAAAATATCATTATTATAGTAAATAATGTTTAATTTCGTTCAAAATTCCAAATATTTATAATGAGTTATAAAGTTAAAGATTTTATTGTGCTGCTACATCACCAAGGCTAAAAGTCATCCTTTGGAATGGCCACAAATGTAGCCTTTCCATTCGGGACATTTTTTGGTGATCCCCCAGAGACTAGGCTAGCAGGTGAATTGAAGGCCTTTATCGAGCTTCCATCTTGATACAGTTTGAATCCCGTCGGGAAAACCACTATTTGGATGGAATAAATAGAATTTGATGACATTTTCTCCATTATGTTAGCAACTTAGTTTGAATCTAGATATTTAACTTTGATTTGTGGGAGATTTCTCTTGAGTTTAACTTTGATTCGTGGGAGATTTCACTTTTATGATTTTATTTTTTAGGATTACACTTACAAAAATTCCATGTTGAAATTTGTGTATATTTATTGTTGGTTGCAAAAGTTCACATTAGATTTTGTTTTTCAGATTTGCTGTATGTATTTTTCTCTGAATTTTTTTTCAGTTTTGATTGTTAATTATCAGAATCAAGTGAACGCATTGGGGTCAGGAGTTTAAATTAATGTCAATTAATTAATATAACACAATTGAGAGCTACTCATTTAATGTATAATATTACGAACTTACATGAATGTATATTTCGTACTCATCCTTCTTTTGGCTTCTATAAATATGTATATCAGTTAGGGGTGAAAACGGTTTGGATACGGTTCAGATCGGGGTCATATCATATTCGTATCCATATTATTTTTCGGATTCGGATACGAATATGGATAACTTCGAATACGGATTCGATTCGGATATATATATGATACGAATACGGTTCGAATATTATCGAATACAAATACAAATACAAATACAAATATGGAATCGTTTCGGATATCAAAACGGATATTATAACATAAGATGCAAACATTATCATATAACTAATACAAAACAAATCATGTGATTTTACCAAAAGAAATTTGCTAACAATTATAACTATCACAAATTTAAATTACACCATCATACTACAGCACAAGTCGACCATCACATTTCTTCAAAAAAAAAAAAAAACATTGCATTTCTATTGCATACAAAAGCATTACTATTAAACATGCCCCAAAGTAAAATAATAATCTTCATACTACAAACAACACAAAATATAATTTACCCAAAATATAATACTACTACTATTATTAATTAGATGGCTAGAACATCTTCATAAATCGATGGAATATCACCTAAAATAAAAAATTACCAATTAAGAAAATTATAATAGATGGAAAATAATAAATGATAATAAGTAAGCAGAAATAAAAATATATGTATATTTAAACATTAAAAATGTATCACCTTTTCTATTGCCTTTAACCCAATCTTGCATACAAATCACCGCCTCGACAATCTCCGGGTCTAGCCGGCTCCTATAAGGATCAATTACCTGACCACCCATACTAAAAGCCGATTCCGATGCAACGGTTGAAACCGGTATGGCCAACACATCACGAGCAATTCTTGAAAGAATAGGATATTCCTTTCCTTCCGTCTTCCACCAAGCAAGTATATCAAAATCTTCTTCGCTAAAAATAGTGGGTCTCTCCATATAATTATCCAAATCAGACTTATATGAACTTGTTTGCTTTCTCTCCCTTATAAACTCTTTTAACTCCACATTCACATCATCTTCATCAATATCATCATTACCCGAACCACCACCAATAACAAACCTATTACTTTTAGTCACTTGATTCAAAGTATTTTGAAACTTCAATTTGTATTCCGAATAAAAATCCCCTAAAACTTTTAATACCTTGTCAATTTCATTTCTATCATTATTTTCATAAATACTCATGCATAATAAAATTCAATCAAAATCATCTTATAGCGCGGATCTAAAAAAGAAGTAATAGCCAACACGGTGTTCGATTGGTTCCAATATTTATTAAATTTTTCTTTCATTGAAGTGGCCATTTCAACAATGATCAGGTTACTATCTTGAAGCCATGCTTCAATTTCCAACTTAATATTACAAATTTTTTGAAAAAAATAAGTTGGAAGTGGGATATAGTGTTCCCGAAAGAAGTTTCGGTGATTGTGTAAAAAATCTTTAAGCATTTGCAAAATCCATTTATCTCATTCCATTGTTGGTCGGTAGGAAAATTAGTGAACCTTGAGGAATTAGCGAAATGCATCCTTTTAAACGCGTCTTGAAAATAGTATGCATCACTAACGTTGAAAGTCCTCTTTTTTTATCTAGTGAACTCTCTTGTGCTCTAATTTGGAACTCTTCATACAATAAAGGGGAGTTTTTTTATTTTTACAACAATTTCCCTTACACCCTCCATTAATTTTATGCATTTATTTGACATGGAAAAAAATATTCTCAGAATCCAAGAAAAAGGAAATTTGAACTCCTTGAATTCGAAAAAATAACCATTATTTGCAAAATATTTTTATTACAAGGATTTTTCAGAAAATAACTCATAAGTATTTACTGTTAACTAAAAGTAGCCTCTTTTTGTCTTTTGTTTTAGCATTAAGAGATATTCACTCTAACTAAAACCGCAACCCTTACCAATTCCATCCCTCTTTCAAATCCAGTTCGAACTTTATGGAAAAGCAAAGATGCACGGTAAAAGAATTTGTCACAAGTAATTCTACTTTGGGGATTAGCAACAACAATAAATTCCCCTCTCCTAACTAGACATCTTCAAATTCTCACTATTCAAAACCGCAAAAAAATATTCTCACTAATCAAACATGTCTAATTCAACCTTTACCGGTGCGGCAAACATTGCAGCCGCATCATGGGAAAAATGGGTGGTTTACGGCCTTGGGATCATTGTTGATGGCAGCAGTTTGTATTATATCCTTCGCGCCAACAAAGATCGGATTACTAACCTGGGTGGCAATGTTGGACAACTCAATTACTTTATAAGTTTTTGCTCAATTTATTTTATAAATTGCACCAAGTCAAATGAATTTTCGAGACATTATTCAATTTATTTTGGGTGGAAATTTATTTTGTTTATTGAAAAGGTTAACAAGGCACCTTGTGGGACAGCTAATAGGAGAGATGGTTAGCCAGTAGGGATGTTCATCCGGTTCGGTTCATTCGGTTACTGAACCGACCGGTTTGTTTCGGTTGGTTCGGTTCGGTTAAAATCTAGGTTATTCGGTTTATTCCGGTTCGGTCCGGTTTCAGAGTTTGGAAAATCGAAAGAACCGAACCGACCGATCTATATTTCAAACGCAAGAGTGGAATTTGAATGTCTTGGATATATTGGGACATACCACTTACATGAACCTTGCTCATGATGTCGAGCCATAAGTAATAGACTAGGACTTCTATTTTAATCCATGCACCTAGAGTATTAAATGGTATTTGAATAGTCTTTTCATGAGTCCTTTCACCTTCCCCTTATTTTCCTTGCACGTTATCAGAGAAAAGAAATTGCATTTCATCCTTTCCAAAATTAAAAAGCCCTAAAAGAAATCTTGCCTTGGCGGCTGCCAATATTTCCTTTAGAACCACATTTTCTTTTTATCTTTTGCAACGAAGTTTCAAAAATTTCATCTTGCTTCAAACTCTGTAAGTAACGAACTGTATGATTTTTTTCAGTTGTGTTGATTTTTTTCTTTGCTAAGTTCAATATTTCTGCTTTTAAATGTGTATTTTTCTTAGATATATTTCTTTTGAAAATTTCACAGATAGTCAAAACTAGAAAAAGTAAGTAGATTTTTTAATGAAGTCAATTATTAATTCTTAGTTTTAGTTTTTTTCATATTATTATTATTTTCTTTTATAGGGTTTATTTCTCTTAAATGTTATTTTATTGGCTCTCTCAAGGTCAAGTCAGTAAAGATTGGTTTGGCCACAAATGTGTAATTTGGGTTTATACTTGTCTGATTGGGTTATTAGTACTTCATATAAGTCTAGTAATTTGGGTTTATACATATCACCACAACTTATTAATTTGCTAACTATAAAATTCGTATAATATGATTAGCTTTGTTGCTACTTAACTCTGTTTTTCATGTAATATTTCAATATTTTTTCACAAGGTTGTTGCATTTAATAGCATAAAGCAAATTAAACCCTACTGTTTGTTCCAAAATGAAATAAAAATATAAGTTCACATATTTCATGAAATAAAAATATGACAGAGATTCACATGACAAAGATTCATGCTTGTACATTTTTATTTTCTAAGTGAGTGACCAACCATTCTTTTTTGTTTTAGATGGCAGGAAAAGGTGGCACACAACATTCACAAGTTGGTGATCAACAGCCAGGACCTGCGCAGACTCAAACCAACACAGCACCTACACAAACTCAAATCGACAAGGCACCTACACAGACTCAAACCGACACGGCGCCCGGGAGCTCCAATGATAAAACGAAGAAGAGAAAAATGGAGCCAAGGTCAACTGTTTGGAAACAATTCACTAAGTTCAAAGATCATAACAATGATAAAAAGGCAAAGTGTAATATTTGTAATAAAGACTTCTATGCCGACTCTAATAAAAATGGAACAACAAATTTAAAAAACCATATGGCTAAATGTGGTAATGAAGATAAGAAACAAACAATCTTGTCCCTTCCACCGAACCCAAATGGTTTAGCTGTAGATGGTGAAAAAACTAGTCCGTTGTGGCGATTTGACCAAGTTGCTATTAGAGACGCCCTTGCTACTATGCTTATTTTAGATGAACAACCATTCTCATTCGTAGAAAGAGAGGGTTTTAAACGGTTTATGTTAGCCGCATGTCCAAAGTTTCGTATACCCTTTCGATCAACTATAACTAGAGATTGTTTCGGCCTATATATAAAAAAAAAAATGGAATTGAAAAAGTACATGAATGATCAAAGGGTTTGTCTTACTGTTGGGTTTCAGACGTGCATAATGCAGCGGAAAAAACAAAAATTTCGTCCAAAACCAATCCGAGGATCCGTGCGTATCGGTTAAATCAAAGAAATAAATCTTAAAGATACCTTTCGGATTACGCTTAATCCGTGACGCTCAAACCATGCGTGTTGTCCATGCGCCTCTAAACCGGTTACCGTCCTAACCGACTTTACTTCCGTCTTGGCCGTCTAGGTCGGATCGTGCGGAAGTCATCTACCGCACACACAATCGGTCTCCACCAAAACTCTCAACAAACATTTCTCATCTTCTTAGGCCAAATAGATCACAAGCTCCGAAAGTACGAACGCCTCTACCAGTGTTCACACGAACAAACTTCTTAAAACGGGAAGAAAAACAATATATATGCTAGTAACTTGTTCTCCTCTTGCATAAGAAACTCTTCTTATTTTATCTCACAAAAGATGTATATAATTCCTCTCATATAATCGCACCCTTTCATTTTGTCATACAAAAGATGACACCCTTTCATAGTTATACAAAAAGGAAAGCACCATTTCGTAATTTTGTCACACAAATGAGAAATGATATTTTTCTCTCTTTTGTCTCACAAAAGAGAATGAGAAATAATGAGAGAAATAATGATTTGGTCTATTGAATTTGGAGCCCTCTATGTCCTTATATAGAGGTGAAGAATCATGTCTCCTCACACTAAAAGATGTGTATGACATCACTTATCATTATCCATATGCCATCATCTAGACTCTTCTAGATTACATGATCTTTTGTGCTCATATTTTTTATATACATATATATCACATCTTATCACATAATATGACAATATATTTTGTGACATTCTTATGCAACTCATCATATAAGTCGCTAGGATTTTCTGCACCCGTTTCAGTTTATTATTTGTGTGTGATCCTGTAGGTTCACTTAATGTTGGCAATAGACTTGACAGTCTATAAATCATGAGCGGACTCTAGCAAGCCATCATGACTACCCAATTTAAGTGAATATCGGTGATCCGATTTACCTAATCGACAATCATGTATTTAGTCCCCTTGTCACACGATATCTATATCGATCATAAGGCATATAATACGTCATCCTTATTTTAATCGAATAATATTTCTTGATCCCAAATTAAACTGAACAAGAACAAATGACATTAATAACTCTTATTAATTCATTTGAGTATGGCCATACATTTCTTCAGTTCAATTCTTCAAGAGGCCTAAAGATATCTCTCTCATTTATGAGAGGAACAAATCCCGTCTTGATTGCACTCATCCCTCTACATGATTCATTGTATACCTAATCATAACCGTTATGACCACCCGGTTAAAGGCAGTGTTAGATTATATTAAAGTATAAAATTACTCATGTTGGGAACCGAGACAATCTCAGGTCAAAGGACTATAAATACTTTATGTTACAAGAATCGCTAATGACGTAAAACATGTAGCATTCTTATGGCGGGTCAATCCAGTATATGATCTCTAACATATACCTATGTTAATGACTTGATAACTATTTATCCATGATCAGTAAAACATAATCATCGGTCAACTAATATACTGGTGTACATTTATAGCTTGTATATAAATATATATTTATATGTATCTGCAAGTATATTTGTCTCCACAAATATCTTATAAATGACCAGGGACGATTTAGAATAACATTCATAACACTTTATAGTTTTACTATCAAAGTCACGCACTTTGATGACATAAAGCTGAATTGCATATTCATGGTCTATTTTAATTATATTAAAATTAACCTATACGCACATATTATATGAAATATCTTAGAATAAATATTATGTTTGTTATTACAATCCATCATCTAGGTCACATACACTTTGGCCTAGGGCATAACACCATCAATCTCCCACTTGCACTAGGCCAAATCAACCAAGTATCTCATACTCATTGATCTATGTGATATCACATACCAGTTGACCTAACATGATCACCATCATTTAAGGGATTGGGTTCTTAAATTGATTATCAAACATTGTCATATGCAAATACTTTGCATAATTTTTATGTCCACCATAATCTAAGAAGAATACTTTATCCTTCTCAAGTATATAATAATACTCTTGATTATTATTTAGTGACTTTCACTAAGAGTAAACTTATGTGTGCTTGTTACACTTAATTCACATCATATGTAATATGCTCCCACTGAATTTCTTGTCAACATAAGATTTATCTTTAATTTTTGATAAAACCAAACTGTTTGGTTATTTCATCAAATAATAAATATTCACCTTGAGATGTTTACTTTAATTCATAAATGAATTTATGAAACTTGTAAACTCTTTTCAAAAAATTTAGGATAGACAAAACTCTCAAGTTGTATCATATACATACTTTCAATTGTTTGTATTAAGAAATAACATCTTGACATCCACTTGGCATCTTTTATAGTCATACTATGAACATATGTCCAAGAAAATTCTGAAATACATAAGCATGATGACTTGGACAAAATATTATCATAGTCTATACTATGAGTTTAAATCATGCATTATATGTTTGCACATTATCCATGTCGGTCTTTCTTTTAAAATCGTATTTCCATCTGATGGATCAATCAAATTCAAAACTTGATTGTCTGACATGGATTACATCTCAACTTTCAAAGTCTCTAACCATTAGAGCCTTGACTCATCATAGTCTATTAGTAGAATGTGGACTCATCATCTATGAGTACGAAATTTTATCATTGGACACGAAAAATCTATATTTTTCGGGCCTGCGTTAAATTCTAATACATCTACATGAATACACTTATGTTATATACTCAGACTCTTCAACATCTTGAGAGTCTAGTTGATTAATTGCAGACTCAATCACTAGTTGTAATCTGAATTAATTTCCATCCGAGCATTACTGTGAGTATGTTAAATTTGAACTTTTCAAATTTACTCCCACTAATTCTTTTGGAAACACTTCTTCCAAAGAGATATAATTTTTGAGTAACAAATACTTTGTTCTCATATTAATTATAGAAGTAATATCCTTTACTTTTCTTAGGATATTCCACAATAAACACTAATCCGATTAGATGCATGATGCTTCAATTAAGTATCATATCCTCAAATCTTGATAAAAGATAATCTGATACACCTACCAGTCCATATCGCATATGGAGTCTTTTACAACTGCTTTAGATGGAATTATATTCAGTATGAACGCAATAAGAACGTAACTCCGAAAGAAATAGAAGATGTATTTGACTCATCATAATCGAACCATATCTAATAAAGTTCGATATCATTATCATCATCATCAAACACTTGGTTCTCGACTCCTCAATCTCATCAAAGAAATTTGATTTTTCAAAGCCAAGTTTATTGTCTACTTCATTAATTCAAAGTTTTGAATTTTTCAAAATATTCAAATTTATTGGTTCAATAAAGTGATGAACTAGTTTTCTCTAGCACCTTCACTCATTGATGAACATACATCACTATGTATGAGAGTCAATAAGTAATTTGCTTTCACCTTACTTTGTGAAAGACATATATGTCATCTTGTCTAATAAATAAGTTACACATGTTTCAAATGATTCAAAATCAAATGAATTTGAAAATCCATCTTAATGGACTTAATAAATGTTCATCTTATTTAATTAGACCAAGTGACAATGCTAGATTTAAATTCTTAATATTAATGTTATAGATAGACTTATAATTATCTTGTTCGATATAACACATAAGGTACTTTTTCTATTGGAACATTTCCAAAGAAAATTGACATTTGTTAATGGTGAAATTATTATTCTCAATAATAAATTAATAACCATTCATAGATAAACTCGAACTATAGATAATACAAAATTTATTGTCGATATTAAATAACAATTATTTATGTCGGCGATAAGTCCAAAAAGACAATGTAAATAAATGAGTTACTTGAGAAAATGCCACAACTTTTGCTACATTTGTCACTCATATGTTAACATCATATTTACTCAATAGTCTACAACTTTGTCAGCACATTTTCTCAAATGTGTGATTCACATCGTGTATCTAATACACATGATACGAAATAGACAAGTTAATTTCTATAACAAAAATACTTGAAGCGGTAGTCACACTATCCTTTCATTCACTTTTTCATATCTTCTTGAGAAATTATGATTTCTTTCAATGAACCGATTCACTGCAAAAGATACTAATTTCTTACCTAAGGCCGAAGCCCCGGCAATATATTGCCCTTATCTTTGGGAGTACTTTTTACGTTCCTTTTAAGCACGAGAACATTGTTGACAACACTTGTCCGTGTTCATTTTAACGATTATAAGCATCTTATGCTATCTGTCCTTCTCAAGGATCTATTGTGAGACATAAATAGATATATTATTCGAATTGAATAAATACAAAGACTATTATTCTTTAAATATTTCATATAATGGCTCTCACTATTTTTTTTAATCAAATTAATAACCCTCAATCGCATTGATTCGGAAACTTTCAATCCATGAAGTTTCATAGTGAGACAAGATCCATATTTCAATTAAGTCCTCAGTGAGCTTTGGCTCATCGCCCAGAAGTTAACTTATTTAGGTAGGAATAATTCCAATTGTTTCATACAACTCTTGAACAACATAAGATAAGCATCATATGCCCGACGTATATATCATATCGTATGCCCCGAGCCCAAGTCCAACTTGATAGCCCAGTTAAGTCAAACCATGTCTAATCATCGGCAAAATAGTACCCAACACACTCAGCTTTGGCATGACCCATGTTGGCTCCAATTTCCCGCATTCTCTCCTCCTAAGATTGTCTCCACATACCCAGCTTTGGCTTGACCTATGCAGGGCCGTTCAGAGTATCGAGAGATTTAGACTTATGGAAGGCACTTCATGACTTAACATTATTTTGAGGGATTTTATTTAATATTATATGTTATTATGCAATATTCAAAGAACATCATATGTACTAATAGAATAAAGATAATAACAATGATATATCATGGCCTTGATCTTTATGAACTAACATAAAGATTTTCTAATATATGTTTCATCTCCATGAAAATTTTTCTTAGATTATATTTGGAAATCTTATCTCCATGTATAGAAATCGATGAACTCTTTCATTGCCATGATATGTGGTTTAAAATAAACTTGTCATCTTAATGATGTATTTATGATGGACGATGAACTCCTTCATCTCAATGATGTATGTGTTATACCTAATGAACTCTCTCATTATATCAACACATATCAACAAATATATCAAATCTAAACATAATCATATTATGTTTTCGATTATTTACCCAGTTATAAAATATATATATATAAGGCTTACGGATGCGAATTCGGGGTGCAGTCATCATTGTCAACATTTGGCAGGTCAAAACTCAATCTTTGATTTGGTCAACATTTGGCTCGGTCAATGATCAACATTTGACAAGGTCAACAGTCAATGGTCAATACTTTGACCAGGTCATGATCAACTTTTGACCAATTTAATGGTCAACAGACAAGGGGTAAATTAGTGCAGTCAACTGTCAACAATTAACAATCAATACAATCAACAGTCAACATAGTCCACAGTCAACACAGTGGATCAATAGTCAACTGTCAACATGATCAACATGGTCAACACCTGGTCAACTTTGTCAACAGACATTTTTCTACACATTAATACATCATAGTCATCTTTTCATGAATTCAATACATCACATGCAACTTTTCATGAAATAATGCATCACATGCACCATTTCAAAAATGCAATTCATGGTATGCACCCTTTCATGAAGACACAACTATTCAAGAGGTCGCAACTCTTGCGATTGCACCTTTTCGGTCGTACCTCTTAGTTGTGCATGTCGATTACATCCGTTAGTCGCACCTCTTGTCGCAACTGTTAGTCGTAACCTATTGGACGTGATATTTGGATCATATCCTTTGGTCACACCCTTTGGTCGCACCCATTTGTCGCAACCTTATGGACGTGACATTTGGATCGCATCCGTTGGTCACACCCTTTAGTCGCACTCTTTTGTCGCACCCATTCATCACAACCTTATGGACGTGACATTTGGATCGCATCCGTTGGTCACACCCTTTAGTCGCACCCTTTGGTGGCACCCTTTGGTCGCATCCGTTGGTCGCAACCTTTCATCGCGTCTTTTGGATGTGACATTTGAATAGCATCCCTTGGTCACACTCGTTAGTCGCACCTTTTGGTCGTACCCTTTGGTCGCATCCGTTGGTCTTACATGATCTTTTGTGCTCATAGTCTTTATATACATATATATCACATCTTATCACATAAGATGACACTATATTTTGTGACATTCTTATGCAACTTATCATATAAGTCGTTAGGATATTTTGCGCCCGTTTCAATTTGTTCTTTGTGTGTGACCCTGTAGGTTCACTTAATGTTGGCAATAGACTTAACAGTCTATAAATCATGAGCGGACTCTAACAAGCCATCATGACTACCCAATTTAAGTGAATATCGGTGATCCGATTTACCTAATCAACAATCACGTATTTAGTCCCTTTGTCACACGATATCTATATCGATCATAAGGCATGTAATACGCCATCCTTATATTAATCGAATTAATATTTCTTGATCCTGAATTAAACTGAACAAGAACAAATGACATTAATAACTCTTATTAATTCATTTGAGTATGGTCATACATTTCTTCAGTTCAATTCATCAAGAGGCCTAAAGATATCTCTCTCATTTATGAGAGGAACAAATCCCGTCTTGATTGCACTCATCCCTCTACATGATTCATTGTATACCTAATCATAACCGTTATGACCACCCGGTTAAAGGCAGTGTCGGAGTCGGCATTTAGTACCGGTGGCCGAGCTCTTGACGAATTTAGAGGGTCATTAACTCCCACAATTGTCGAAGCTCTTATATGTAACGAAGATTGGATTCGGTCCAAGCAACATGTTGGTGTTGAAGAAAATTTAGAAACACTTGATAAGCTTGAAGATGGTAATATTTATTCACAAATATATTTTGTCATTATTATTTATATTATGGTTGAATTATTTATATTGTAGATATTTTGTGATAACTAATGTTTCTTGTTTCTTTTTCTTTTTGAATTTGCAAAGATGGAGATGGATTCTTCAGATAATTTGACTCGTACTACGTGATGCTTAAATGATAAAAATGTTATTTTGTTTTTTTTTATGTGTGAGATGATTGAACTTGGTACTAGCTTGGACTTCTTTTGTTTTTAATTTGAAATCTTTATAATAATATTTTGGATTTGGATGTTTGTTTGGTGCAATTTATATTTTTGTTCACTTGCATTGGTATGAATTTATGATTATATGACTTGGTCTTTTTTTTTTCAAGTTTTTATCATCTGATGAAAGAGTATGAATTTATAATTCGGTTCGGTTTAACCGAATAAACCGAAATAAAATTCGGTTTATTCGGTTCGGTTCAAAATTCGGTTTTAATCTATTTCGGTTTGGTTCGGTTACAAGTTAGTCCGGTTCGGTTTTGTTCGGTTTAGTCTTAACCGAACCGACCGAATGAACACCCCTATTAGCCACTGGGGGGGGGGTAGCTAATGGGGGGAGGAGAGAATGCCTAGAGGGCTATGCGCTATACATTAAGAGACTTCATTTATCTGTCTTGTGTTTCTTCTTTTTTATGGAGATTTCTTTATTGTGTTATTTTTTAGTAAATTGTCTTATGTTTTTCTTATGGAAATTTCTCTGTCTTGTATTATGAGCAATAAAATTAAACATAATACAAGTTTAATCCAAAAAATAATTCAAATGAACATAAATCCTTACCGTCGTAGAGAAGAGCTCCGAGAATCCATCACCCTCTTGCTCCTTTTTCTCCGTCTCAAATTCTTCTGTCTCCTGCTCCACATCCTCCTTCCCATGTCTTCATCCAAACTATCTCAACCCATTTTCTGTAAGTAGATATTGATATAGATTATGTCAACTACAAGAAACATGACAAGGGCCGATGCAGAAAAAATGACAGAATCAGAGGTGTGAGAAAGAGAACGGATCTCGAATATTATCCTGAAATTGTAAATGTCCCTTCTAAAATAAAATTAAACTTGTTAATTATGAATATGTTAAAAATGCACTTAAACTTATTCTAATAGATATGATAAATATATTTTCGAGAATCATTTTGCATTCAATAATAGACAAAGCATCATTTAGAAAAAAAAATTCAACTAAATATTATAAATGTACAAATATATATAGTGGAAAATTTATTCATTCCTCAAATATGTCATCTCGTCACATTTATTTCGATTCCTCAAAAACTATGATAACAAAATAATATTAAATATATTTGTAACTAATTTAATTAATAAATATGGTATCGGATCTATTTATATGGTATCGATCCATTTATATGGTATCGGATCTATTTATAGAATATTAAATTAACTAATTTAATTAATTTTATATTTCCATGTCATCTTTTTCTTGTAGTTTTTTATATTTAATTAATAAATAATCCTAATACAATTACACATTTTTTATTGATGTACAAAAAAATGTAAAAAATAATAAATAATTATACTTGATTTTAAATGTTTTTCATTTTGTTTTTTAAAATATTTTTATATGTGTTTCGGACAAAAATTTATAACAACTATATTATTTAATGAGTGCAGGTCGAAGGCCTTCCCACGCTATACTCTTGAAGAGATTTCCTCCACCAAACATCAACAAACTTTCCACTAAACCCCCCCCCCCCACCCCCTCATCCCACCACCTTTGTATAATTTACATTATCGTTATAGATCGATAAATACAAAATCAAGAAAATTAAAGATTTTAAAAAATGAGTATGTTACATTTTTCTATGTATGTATACACTATATTTTCACACACACACACACACACAACACACACACACACACACACACACACACACACACACACACACACACACATATATATATATATCATATTTCTTGTTTAAACACCATGTCAAATACAATTTTGGTTTTCTTTTTTCCTTTTTAAAATTAATCATATGTAATTAAATCTTATATAATTTCTACTAAAATCATTGAAATAAATATCTTACATTTTCATTTTTTCTGATTTCCTCCATCTAAACATGTTTAAGACTTAAAAGTTTTGCCCTAATATAATATGTCAAGAGAATAAAAAAAGTGATGATTTTTTAATCTCGTAAATCTTAATACAAACTTAAATTGAGATTATAAATTAATTATCAAAATTATTTAGTGGACTATTACTTTTTCCTTTTTCTATGAGTATGTGTGATTTATTATTTTATTTTTTATATGTAAATTTATTAGCATACCGTTATCCATCCTTATAAAAATTAGATGTGATATGTACAATATTTTTCAATGAATGATAATATAATTATTGTTTTCTTTTCCCTTTCTAAAATTAATCATCTCTAATTAAATTTTACCTAGTTTTTACTAAAATTACTGAAATAAATATCTCACATTTGAATTTTTTTTATTTCCTCCATCTAAACATGATTAAGACTTAAAATTTTTTCCTAATATAATAGGTCAAGAGATAACATAAGAGAATAAAAAAGAATAAGAAAAGAACTGGTATTTTTTTAATTTTAGAAATCTTAATACAAATTTAAATTGAGATCATAAATTAATTATCAAAAATATTAATGGGCTACCTATTACCTTTTTATTCATGAGTTAATAATTTATTATTTTATTTCTCGTATGCAAATTTATTAGCATTCTGTTAGAATATTTTTGAATGAATGTGAATAAAATATCTTCTTATATAATTTAATATAGCTAGGACAATTTTGTTCTACAACATTGATTCATAGCATCTTACTGGGCTAATGCCTCCTGAAATTGGGATCAAATCATCATTAGGCTTCATCCAATCACAAAACTAGAGGTGGCAAATGAGTAGGTCGGGTCGGGTTCGGGTCGGGTCATTCGGGTTTCAGGTCGCTCGGGTCTCGGGTCGTTCGGGTCTCCGGTAGTTCGGGTCTCGGGTCGTTCGGGTTCGGGTTGGGTTGGATTTCGGGTCGTTGGCTTGTCAATATTTTAGGGTCGGGTCGGGTTTTCGGGTCAAGTTAGATCTTGCCAACTCTAATTATGCACTGTGTTTAACTTATAATAAAAAATCTTTGATTAAATAAATATCTATCTATTTTCTCATAAAAAATACCGATGAAGGAGGTGATCTTGGAAGAAATCGCTCAGTAGACAAACAAATGGAGTGAATACTGCTAGAGTTAGGGACGAAGAGCAATAAGCTAAAGAGACGAAAAATTTCAGAAGAGCTCTTCAGTTTCTTTTGAGAATGGAGCCTTAAGTTACAATATTTTCTAACTCTTTAAATTTTGTCATTTAGACCCTATAAAGTAGATCAATAGTTTTTTACTCACTATAAATATTAAAATTGACATAACATCCTAATTGGTTATTATTGAAACAAAATACATTTCATTAGTTCTTTCACATATTTTATTTTACAACAATGCATTTCACGATATTTACTTAAGATAATTTTTGTGATATATTATTCCATACATATATGTTACTTACTTATTTTACTTAAAAAAATTTAATATATTTCTATTTTTAGTTTTACTATTTATTTACATTTTCTTAATTCTTATTTATTTACATTTTATGTAAAACATACATTTTCTTTTGGTGAAACAAAACAAAAAACAGTTGATAAGAGTTATTCTAGAAGCTTCTTTATACGTATCAAACACCGCCGACAAAATTTATTGTACACCGAGACTAAATAAGTCAAAAACACCCACCATTTCATAATAAGTTCACATTTAATGTATACACCGAGCGTACACGAATCCATCGCCGTTCACTCTTCACGGAGATAAATCACCTCCTGCACCCCGTCCACAAAAGCTATCGAGCATTTCCTCACTAATTCCCTCCACTAGGACCCACAAGTCAGTGTAACAAAATCCCCACAAACCAAATCCACGTTCTAAATTTAACTCTTCGTCTTCTCTCTTATCAATGTTAATATTACATTACAGTAACATATCTTTTCATTTCCCTCCCAAACAAACAAAGACTAAATTACTAAAACCTAAAAAACCCTAGCCCCCATCCATCCATCCAGTCTCAAAAACCCTAATCCACAACCCTAAATTAGTTCTCCTTATTTTTGAATATCAATCTTTGTATTAATGAACTGGATTGGGAGAAGCCATGCAAAAGCTCTTCAGAGGCTCTGCGTTGTGGATTGACCATTGTCACAAACCATTATTCCTGCTCTTCCCAATGCGCTGCCTCTCCTTCCCTTCCTCCGTTGCCAAACCCAGCCGTTCCTGTGCCCAATCCTTCAGTTTCCGTCATGGGTTCTTCAGCGGAGCGAGTACAAACCCTAACCCTGGCTCTAGCGGCTGGTTGAGGTGCGGCGGGGCGCGGCGGAGCTGCACGGCGGTGGAGGGGTGTAAGAAGGGGGAGGGAAGTGATGGGGAAGTGGAGGGGGATGAGATGGAGAAGAAGGAGAGAGTGGTTAGGAGAAACAGAGGAGGGAGTAGTAGTAATGGGGTTAATGGTGAGAGTATGGAGTTGTTGGCGATTCCGGGAATTGGGCCGAGGAATTTGAGGAAGTTGGTGGATAAGGGGTTTCAGGGAGTTGCCCAACTCAAGCAACTTTACAGAGATAAGGTATTTTTAATATTTATTTCTTCATTTTGTTTAATTTGGAGTTTTAATTTTTGTTATTGATGGGGTTTTGATGCTGATTTTTTTTTTTATTACATTGGAAATTTCTGCCGTTTTTTCTGTAATTATGAGATGGTACCACTTGGAATTAATAATAGTAATGTGACTGATTTTATAGATAATGTAGTCTTTTAAGTAGTAGTATTTATTTATCACTGAGATTATACCTGCAATATTCTCTCCATAATTAATTACTGCTTGTTGCTGCTGACACACTGAATTATTCAATTGAACCTCAATCTCTAACAATTCAATACTTACAAATCCACTTTTCGTCTTCTTTAGTCAGCAAACTACTAATTAACTAAACCCTACAATTCCTTTTCCTTCTACTTCTTAGAGAATTAAATATTTATCTGCTCAGCAAATTAAATTTGTAAAGAATGAACGGTCATTAGAATAACTTGATTTTTTCTGTGATTAAGCTCATAGTAATATGAAGACTGACACCTGAATCATTTAATCTATCAAAAAGTGAGGTTTTTTTTCCCTTTTAATTACCCATAGTTAATAATCTTCTCACAATCCAATTCTTTCTCTCTCTCTCTCTCTCTCTCTCTCTCACCCATCTTCAATTGTTTTTCTCCCTTTTGTTTTATCTCAGTTCTACGACAAATCGAGCTCAAAAATGGTCGAGTACCTCCAAACTTCCATCGGCATAATCCACAAGAACCACGCGGAGTCCATCACCACGTTCATCAAAGAATCCGTCGACTCCGACCTCCAAAACACCCAAAACCCTAAACCTTCGAAATCTCGCTTAACCTTCTGCGTCGAGGGCAACATCAGCGTCGGCAAATCCACCTTCTTACAGAGAATCGCCAACGAAACGCTGGAATTAAGAGATTTGGTGGAGATCGTGCCGGAGCCGGTGAGCAAGTGGCAGGACGTGGGGCCCGACCATTTTAATATTTTGGAGAGGTTTTATCAGGAGCCGCAGAGATACGCGTACACGTTTCAAAATTACGTGTTTGTGACCAGGCTGATGCAGGAACGGGAGAGCGCCAAGGGGGTCAAGCCGCTGAGGTTGATGGAACGCAGCGTGTTTAGCGATAGAATGGTAAGCTAGTTTCAGTTTGGTGGTAAATGGTTGGGAAATTGAAAAAATGCTATATTATTGATTTTTTTTTTCAAAGCTCCCTAACGTTTCTGAAAATTATCAGAAGCCTCCTCACTTGTGATTTCCTAATTAATATATTATATGTTCATTAGGATTTTTGATAATTTTCAGAAAAGTTAGGGGTTTTATGAAGAATTTTCCCCTCCTTAAGTATACACTGGCCCATTTCTGCAAAACGAAACCTCATAATATATCTTTTATCTTTTTTGCCTGTAATATTGATAATTTTTTGAATTTACAACAAATAAATTAATTAACAGTATTAAACTAAATATTAACAGGTGAGTGAATTTTCTCATGAACCCTGAGACCTCTTACCTCTGTTTGCAATTTTTTTCCCTAAAAGTTTGCCAACCTAGAGATGAAACTCTCTCAATAACAACAGCCTAGTGTCATATTCACAAACTTACCTCAAAACCAAACCCCAAACCCTCACAATACATATCATCTTTCTAACAGGTGTTTGTTCGGGCGATGCACAAAGCCATCTGGATGAAATTATTATTGAATTTTTTTTTCAACCCCCCAAACTTTTCCGAAAATTATAATAACTCCCTCACTTTTGAGATTTTCTAACTAATATATTATATTTTAATCGTCATAAATTCGGAAATCTCAAACGTGGAAAGGTTTGTAATAATTTTTCGAAAAGTTTGGGGGAATTTTTGAATAATTTCCCTATATCCTTAGCACCCCACGGGATCATTCCCGCAATTTTCAACAACCCAGTATGGACTCCTCTGCAAACAAAACCTCATAATACTTCTTATCTTTTTAGTATGTAATCTTGTCAATTTGTTAATTTACAAGGAATAAATCAATTAACACTATTAAACGAACCCTTAACCGGCAAGGACTGACTGACTAACCGAACTCGGAATTTTCTCAAGAACCCTTAAACTTCCGTTTCCAATTTTGTTTCCCTAAACACCCAGTGTCGATTTCGCAATTACATCAAAACAATCCCTCATAAGTTCTCTTCTTTACCAGGTGTTTGTGCGCGCGGTGCACGAGGCGAACTGGATGTCCCCGATGGAGATCAGCATCTACGACTCGTGGTTCGACCCGGTGGTCTCGTCCCTCCCTGGCCTCGTTCCCGACGGCTTCATCTACCTCCGCGCCTCCCCCGACACCTGCCACCGCCGCATGCTCCACCGCAAACGCTCCGAAGAAGGGGGAGTCACTTTGGACTACCTTAAAGGCTTGCATGAGAAACACGAGAGCTGGCTGTTTCCGGCGGAGAGTGGGGGATCGAGTGGAATATTATCTCTAAGTGGGGTGGAAAGCCAGTTGGAGGGGGGGTTGCATCCGGATATTAAGGATAGGGTTTTCTATTTGCAGGGGAATCATATGCACGAGAGTATTCAGAAGGTAATGATGGCTTTGTCTAATAGATATATGTTTTTCTTAGTTTTATAGGAAGGGGTTGGAATGGAAAAGGTCTAGGAACCATGCAAGTGGACCGACCCCCGAATCAATCATGAAAGTCTAAGTAAGGGAGAGGAACTTCCTCAATATTTTTCCATTATATCTTGCCTTATTTAGACTTCCATGATTGGTTCAGGATCTGGCTGCATGGTCCCCAGGCTTTTGTTGAAATATGTCCTGAATATATGCCTGTAAAATGAGAAATGTCGTCCTTACCCCCTGCAAAACATAAGAAATATATCTTGCATACATACTCCTCGTCTCCCCTATTCGCAAGGGAATCATATGCATGAGTGTATTCAGAAGGTAATGATGGTTTTTAGGGTTTTGAAGAAGGTTTGGGATACGAAAAGTCTGGGGATTATGCAACCGGACCCAAAATAAATCATGAAAGTCTAAGTAAGGGAGTATATGAAGGAAATAAGGAAGTTTCTTTCCCTTGTGTAGACTTTCATGATTGATTCCGGGTCCGGTTGCATGGTCACCTTAAACAAAACACCGGATATTAGGGATTCGGTGTTTTATTTGCAGGGGAATCATATGCATGAGAGTATTCAGAAGGTGAGTTGGTTAATTGGTCATTTTGCAAAATGTTTTTTTTTTATATTAAAAAATGGACTCAAAATATGACTTATTCAGTAAATACCCCTGCAAAATGACAAATATCATCTATACCCCTTAAACAAAACATAAAAATTGACATGCATACCACTTTGTATCCGGATATTAATTATTCTTTTTTTTATGTGGATAGGATTAGATGCATTCTAGCATTTTCATATGGTAGTTAACTGGTAATTTTTCAAAAAAGTCCCTTGGTTTTGGTATTTCTAGAAAGGTGTAAAATGTTACAAATACCAATACACCCCTGCGAAATAAGAAAAATCATGTATACCCCTACAAAAGATTTCTGAAATTACCTCAGGCTCCAGTGAATAAAAAGGGATAACTTAAACCTTTTTTTTTTTAAATGAGGAGTTTATGAGATCTCTTATGTTTTGCAAGGGTATCAAATATTATTTCACATTTGGGAGCGATATTTTGATGTTTTTTAGGGATATACATGTGAAAGTACTTTTTTTTCTTTTCGAAAACACCCTTGTGTTTTAATTGTATTTTTTGTATTGTGTTTCTAGGTGCCAGCATTGGTGTTGGATTGCGAGCCCGATATTGATTTTGGAAGAGATATCGATGCGAAACGCCAGTAAGATAATAAATTTAATCATGATAATATTTCATATCATTTAATATTTGCAAACAAGTCCTTGATTTTTGTATTTGTTTTCAAAGGTATGCGAGACAGGTGGCGGAGTTTTTTGAGTTTGTGAAGAAAAAGAAGGAAGTTTCTGACGCGGAAAAGCAGCCTGACAAAAAAGAACAAATTTTGCTGCCACAAGGGAATCACTTGTGGGTCCCACAAGGCGGCAATTTTCCCTTAAACCCTAGTGATTTTGAAAGAGCCATGTCATCTTTTCGCGCTGTTTAGGGTTTTGTAAGTTTAACGGTATATTTTCACGGTGTTTTTTTTTGTTCTTTTGATGGATTGAATGGTGGATTTGTTTTGGGTTTGGAAAGAGGGATGGAAATGGTGTAAGATAATGTTAGGGGTTATTAGTAGTTTTACCTCTTTTGTAAATTGGTTTTTGTGGATTAGTGGATCTTTTTTATTAGCAGTTTGTTGTTTAGTTTACTAATGGTATGTGTGGTGTTATATTTTTCTATAATTTTGCTTATAGCCTGCGCTAGTAACTGGTTATTGAAATTGATAACAAAAATGAAATTATTATTTGAAGATGCCAGTCAAAATCATCACTCATGAAAAAAAATAAAAATAAATGGGGTTACAAAACAAAAACTGAAAGAGCCTTGAACATTCATCGCGTTCATGGTTCACATGATCAATATGTTGTCTAAAAATATTTTTCATATAATACCCTGATTCTGGAAAAGCATATAGTTCGCATTCATGCGTTATTTACCCAAATTGGAATGACAAGATCATGAGTCACACTTCTAGCATGATTCGGTTAATATATAAAAAGCTTGCTTGCATAACAACAAAGATAAAACTTAGCAGTAAATGCAACCTCCTAAATGTGACTTTTTTATTTATATTTATGTTAAGATATTAGAGAAAGCTAAAGCTGACTTTCATTTTTAAAGCATTATATAAACAAAATAGTAGTTCAAGTTAGTTTAGAACTACCACTAATAATTACTTGAGTCCGGCCATTCTAAAAAATCCAGCAATCTTGAGAGAAATAAGCATGAATCCCTAATGTTTTTTTTTTTTTTTGAAAATTTTCCTTTAGAAGCCATCTTTTTAGATAATGTTTACTATTTGTAATTAATTTATTTTATGAATTTAATTAGCCTTGTTTAGTATTTGTTAACTTATAACGAGTAAATATTGGTTAACTCTAACGGTATTAGACATTGAGACATACTTCCATACTCCAATTTTGTTTTTACCGTTGCTTGAATACGCGGGCACTATAGTAATTTGAAATAGTCACATAGGGCCCGTTCGGCAATTCATAAAATAGAAGAATAGTGAAATAGAGAATAGTTGCATATTCTATTTTATTCTACGTGGGTTTGGCAATGTTAAAGAAATAAAAAAGTTGGTTAAAATATAAAAATATGTCAAATGACCAAATTATCCTTATTGATCTTTTATTATTAATTTTTTGTTCTACAATTATATAAAACTACTAATAATGGAACTTGAAATAATGCATCTTGTTGTTTATTATGGTTAAAAAACCTTGAAAATATACATAGAAAGTTTATAAATTAGTATAGAAAATTGTATTGAAAATAGATAAGAATAACGAGTATATTTACTGGCCAATATGGATCTCATTTAATAGAGAAAAACGAGTGTATTTATATTGGTGGTTTTATATGGATGAATTTCCTGGCAGATCGTCCGAAAATCGTCAGAGAAGAGGTAGACAAATAGTACTTTTTTTTATTCACGAGAGACAAAAACTGTTTTTTTAATTTCCATGTTGGCAAATGATGGAATAAACATGGGCAAATGATGGAATAAACTACTAATAATAGATAATTCCACTAATCTGTACTTTAATTCCAACATATTCCGATAGTGTTTGGCCGGAATAAACTAGAATAGACAGTTTATTTCACTATTCTAGGCTATTTGGTGGTTGCCGAACAGGCACATAGAGACGCACAAGTGTGAATTAAATGTAAAATTTGAATTTCCTTATGAATGCATGTTCTTTTCTGCAATTTTAAATCACATAAGAACATCTTTGCAATGTGGGGGATAACCCAGAGGCTCTTACGTAAATTTCCTAGTCCCACAATCACTATAAAAATTTCATTTACAATGATTCAGTTAATGGTGTTAAAACACTAGTTAACAAGAGGGACCCAAACTCATTTTGAAATCGAAAGAATCCTATACAACATAATAATAATAATAAATCATACTAAGAGCATAACAGGAACTAAAGTGTAAAACATACTTCTTTTGATTATCACCCTCATGCTGTCCTCATTTTTAGTTGTCCTGCTTTGTAGCATTTTTCTTTGTAATTATGGATAAAATAATGTTGGCACTTATTTGTTAATTATCTTAAAATAATATTTCGAGCATTTCATTTAAGTGAAACTTGTGGGCCCCACAAAGACACAAAGTACACTTTATGTAAAAAATCATGTTAATTAGGGCATGAGTGTAGATTTATGCCTTCATTTATCATCATCTATTTCTGAGTTAGGTGTTCTGCGGGCGGTGTGGAGATTAGCATCTATGATTCCTGGTTTGACCCGGTGGTCTCGTCCTTACCGGGACACATCCCAACATGTTCATCTAGACTCCCTAGACAAAATCCTATGATAATATAATGGCTAAAGCTTTAGAGCCTGTTTGCTAGCGTAGTTTTGAGCACGGTTCAGGAAGCCATGGTTGCACGAAGCCAATGTGTGAGCATCAGGAAGCCATGGTTGTAGGAAGTCATGAAAAACTCCACAAATTTGTAAATAAAAGTGTTTGATGAAATCATAGGAAGTTATGAATATAATATTGTGAAATATGAATATAATATTGTTATTTAAAAGAAAACCTAATTGTTGAAAGAAAAATATTTTGTGAAGTAAATATGCAATTTTGAGAAGATTATATTAATTATAATAATATTAGTATTTTATCAATTTAAAAAACTGTACCATTATTATAACAATAATATTTTTTTGCTTTGAATTAAGTACCAATTAATCCAACATGACAAATATGATAATAATCATAATCACCTCATTAAAAATAATCTTCAGTTAAAAAATATAATATTTGTTATTTTTATTTGTTCCTGACTGTTCTTATTACTTCATCAATTTTATACATAGAATGGTTGAAGATTAGCTCTGTTATTTTTATTTGTTATTGACTATTGTTACGGCTACATGTATTCTTCATAATTTTATTGTAAGCCATAACGGAGATATGGCGTGGCCACTTAATTTTGCTTCTGAAATATCAAGGAATGAGTTTGTGACAATGCCAGAAGGAGATAATACCTATAATGGTAATATCAAATCTCTAAACAATCTGAGACAAGCTAGTACACGAAAAAGTGATGAGATTGCTATGAAAATGTGGGAAGATTATGACCGGATCGGGTTCGAACTCCTTCTCGTGCTCACCCACTACATTTGTTAATGAATGTGCGGATACTTCTCGTAATACTTCCGGAAATTGATAAGAGGGTTGTTCCGGCTCGGGTTGAATAATAGGTCAAGAGTGACTCGAATAGAATTTTGAGCTTGTTGAGGCGAATTTTCCCCATTCGGTTGATAGTCTTGTGTGGCGGTAACAACGGGTTCGTCTAAAGTCGGATCGCCAAGATTGAACTCGATGAAATTCTGTTGATTGGCTCCTGTAAGTCCATCACTTGTATCTGTATCTGTCAAAGAAACACCTTTCTCGGCCCAAGTTTTAGTTTCATCAAAGTGCAAATGCACAGATTCAACAATAATCCGTGAAGATTTAATATAGACTCGATACACTTTACTTGTATTAGAATATCCAATGAAAATTCCTTCGTTAGATTTCAAATCAAATTTATCCAGTTCATTAGATTCATCAAGAATGAAATATTTACAACCAAAAACTTTCATGTACGAGATGTTTGGTTTGCGATCGTACCATAATTCATAAGGTGTCTTTTTCAAAATAGACCTTAGGCTCATGCGATTCGCGACATGACAAGCAATGTTAACTGTCTCAACCATTCTATGTATAGACCTTAGGCTCATGTTTCGGAGAGGGATTACATGCAAGCTCAATAAGAGTGCGATTTTTACGCTCTACCACCTCATTTTGTTGTGGAGTGCGTGGAGCAGAAAATTCATGTTTATATCCTCTTTTTGAGCAAAAGTCATCAAATTTTGTATTTTTGAACTCGCCACTATTATCGCTACGAACTGTAATGATAGTGGTGCCCTATTGATTTTCCACAAGGGAATAAAATTTGATGAGCACATCACTAGTTTCATTCTTTTGAATCAAGAAATAAACCCAAGTAAAGTGAGAGTAATCATCTACAATTACAAAACAATATCTTTTACCAGCGAGGAGAGAGACGCTCATAGGATCGCACAAGTCGAGGTGAAATAGCTCAAGAGGGCGCTTCGTCAGAATTATCATCTTGCACTTAAAACCCGATGACTTGAAGTGCTTACCACGCTCATAAGCATCGCATAACCCATTTAGCTTAAGTTTGTGTGATGGCAAAACTGAAATTGATTCTTTACGGGATACCTTCGAAATTGTGTCCATGCATACATGGCCCAGTCGCCTGTGCCATAGATGCGAACTCAATTCCGAAGCGGTCAGACATTGAGTGCCTGGCACAAAAGAATGAAAGTAAAAAAAATAAAGGTTACGCTTTGTTTTTCCCATGCAAACTATAATATGATTTGAATTTTGAATCACATGACAATTCATGTTATCGAATTTCACATCATATCCTGCATCACACAATTGGCTTATGCTAATTAGGTTATGTTTAAGTCCTATCACAAAATAGACATTCTCTAATGTCCAATTACTTGTGCCGATCGAGCCACACCAATTATCTTTCCTTTCTGATTCCTGCCAAAAGTGACATCTCATCCGTCGAAGGGTCTCAAGGTCTTGAACTTACTCTTATCCCAGGTCATATGGCAAGAACAACCACTATTCAAACATCACTGATCGGTTTTACATGATGAACTTAGACATATCTACAAGAAAGCATATTAGTTAAAATAAATATGAGTATTTAACTAATATGATTTCCTGCCCATAGCTCCCCTTAAAAATATGGCTTAGGTAAAATGGGGGAGCTTACCGAAGTGTCAAGGTAGAATTCGGTACCTCCAAGTCGAAGGTAGGGCTACTAGTGTTTCTATCTTTACGAATCCAAACAAATTTTGAAGAATTAGCAGGTTTACGCATTAGACACGCTAGTGAGATATGGTCTATTTTGCAACAATAGTTGCAAATGAACAAGTCGGGTTCGAAGTCTCTTCAGTACCTTTCACAAAATAATTTTTATAATAATTTGAAAACTCGGCTTTCCTAAACTTTGGTTTAGTCGACTTGGCATTAAAAGCAGTTGATTTTGCAAAATTGTGTGATTTTGAAAAATTGTTTGAGTTTGAAAGACTTTGTTTTTGATGTGCATTAGTGTAATTTTTGGGAGCTCGATGTTGTGATTCATTAGGTTGAATCTTCTTCGGGACATGTGTGTCGACTATTTTGTAAAAATAACCATTATGACCTCTTTTATAAAGTCTTTCGGTTGTGACACTGCGGTTATTCTCATGAATATGCCGAAAATCATGAAAATAGTAAAACCTATTGTTATTACTAAACCTTTTAGAAGTTCGACTTTTAGGACTTTGGCCCTTTGTGTAGTCTCGGTACATGAATGCACTTCCTCTACTCTTCGGTTGATTGAGCTCCCTTTTTATTGTATGATTTTTAGGTCTTGAAGGAGTGGGTTTAGTACCGATCTCTTTCTTGAACCCTAAGCCAGTTTTATCATTTGATTTTTGCCCTATAAATAAGTTGTCTAAATCAAGTTTGCTTGTGACATTGCTAGTGCAAGCAGACTTGAGAGATTTATTTTCACATTTTAGACTTACAACTTCGACTTTTAGATGCCTAATTTCAGTTTTTAATTTTTCACAAATATACTAATTTATTTTCTTGTTTAAGTTTTCGTCAATTGAGTTATTATTATTTAAGTTTAATTTTTTAAATCCTTTTATTTTTGTCTTGTACGACCTTACCGAATCTTCGGAGACAATGGGGTAGCTCTTGGGTACTTGATAAGAGACTCCCGAAGCCTTTTAAACCCTAAAAATATAAATATTCACGTTTCCATACATCCTTTTAAACCCCCCCTATATGGCTCAATCAAACAACAATTGGTATCAGAGCAGCCTTCAGATAACGCGTGGCAAATCCTCTCAATTTCTGTCAAACGGATGGTCCAATACGGGCGGATTCCCTTGTAAATTAATAAATGGAGGTATCCATATTGCGAATGAGTGGCGGGTGAATAAAATAGTTATTGCAGAACGTGTTATCTGATGACGGGATGAGCCACGTGTCGCGCGTCGATTGGCGGTTTCATTCATCATACTGAGTGGCATCAGTTTGTTCAGAAGACGCGTCACACTTCGCCTCTGTTACCTATCGCCGGAGCGTCCTGTACTCGCCAAAACAAGTGTTATTTTCCCAACGGAGTCGTCCGTTTGAATTGAGATTGGAGGAATGATTGAGCGAATGATTAGGGAATACGTGTTTAGCAGAAATTCATGCCACGCGTCTAGACCAGATTTCCTCGTGCTGATTCATCATACTGATATGTCAGCGATGTTCCTGAAGGAATTATGCCCTAGGCCAAGGTGTTGGACTAGAGATTAGATTATGAGAAACACGTTTATCCATTTCATATATGAATGAGTGTATGGGTGACTAATATATTTACATATATTAGATTGACCATGAATGACACTTCGGGTTCACGTCATTAGAATACGTGATTCTGATAGTAGAACTGTGAACCAACGAATGATATTCTAAACCGTCCCTAGTGATATGTAGGATGTTTATAGAGATAAACATACTTCAGGTAAGAAGCTACATATCCACACTAGTATATTCGCAGACTGGATGATCATGTTCTGCTGATCATGGACATAGGGATGTCAAATCTGGAATATAGGCACGTGTTAGAGAACACGTACTGGACGGACCATACTATGAGAATATGCATGGTATGTCATTAGTGATTCTCATATGAATTGTGTGCTTGTTCCTGTGACCTGAGGTCACCATGGATTCCTGTGTGAGGAACTGCATACTTTAATATGATCTTACGCCATCCATAAGAGGATGATCATTAGGGTCATCATTAGGTATGCACTGAATCATGACGAGGGATGTGAGTGACCAAGATGGGATTTGTTCCTCTCGTTAAGAGAGAGATATCTCTGGGCCCCCTGATGAACTAGGACTGAAGGAAATGCATGACCATGCTCAAAATGGATTAACATGTGTTGTTAATACCATTTTGTATTTATTCAGTCTAATTCTAGATCAGGAAAGAGACTTTGATCAAACTCAAGGATGACATATAACCCGTGCCTTGTGATCAAGACATATATCATAGAACAAAAGGAATAAGCAAATGTCTATTCAGATAGGTTTATGATCGCTGATCATTTCATTTAACAAGGGTAGTCATGACACCAGCCTAGAGGTTACTCATGACTTACGATCTTAGGAAGATCATTGCCAGCGTTAAATGGAACCTACACGGTCATACATAGAACAACGTCTAGTCGAGAATGAAATGCTCTTAAATAGTTATACATATGATGTATAAATATGTGAAAGAAATAATCGATCGTTGGATAATTGATATGAGTGATTGTGCAAAATCAGCATAGTTCCGTTGGCAACATAACAGGTCCGTTGCCAACGGAAGTTCCGTTGCCAATGGAACAGTTCCGTTGGCAACATAACTCAGCCAATTTCTCGACAGCCAAGTTTTCAAATTAGGAAACCCTATTCCGTTGGTGACGGAATAGGTCCGTTGAGAACAGTTAAGCGCTGTAATTAGAATTTTAGTTATGGTAACTAAGCAATCCTTTGCCTCCCTCTCTAGTATAAATAGAGGGGCAGTTCCCCTCTATTAGATATACATTACAGAGCCTCCAGGCTGCTGAAACAGAGAGAGAAAGAGCGAGAGCCTCCTGAAAGTATTTTCGGACTCGTCTAGCCGAGTCCGGTAATTCTGACGATTCGAAGTTCGACGTGGATATGCGTAGAGGTCTCCCTCTTGGAGACTAGCCAGCGATCGGCTTCTTTTCTCTAGGAGAAGCAAGGTGTTCGATTGAGTCAAGCTTCAGAAGCCAGGAAGGAGTCTTGCGAGCCGAGCTTTAGGAAAGAGTTTCGTGAGCCAAGCTTCTTGGAAGGAGACGGTTGTAAGACGGAAGTAAGTTCAGACCTATATCCATTCTTCGTCTCGCGGATCAGGAAGATCTGAGGTAGAAATTTTAATAGTATAACCTCGTACCTTTATTTTCTTTACGATGATCTTAGGGAGGGTTTAACCCGTAGGTTCCGCTACGCATGTAATGTACATGGCTACGGGATTACCAACAGTTCCCCACTCAAATTACGCCACGTGTCTCATCTAAATCAGATCCCAACTAATCAAGCCACGTGTTGCTTCCTGGTTCGCTGATTTCTAATGGAAGCTGTTACGTGTTAGCCTCTGATTGACCTAGAATTAATCCTCGTTAAGCGGCTTGAATAATTTAGGGAGACCCAAGGACACGTGTCCCGTTATGATTTGTCGAAAAAGGGGTTTGACCTGATTAAAGGTTGACTTTGACCAAGGTTGACCAGATTTTGTATCGCATTTTCTGGGAGTTCTAGAAAGTCATTTTTCGCGATGTTTGTACCGTTGGATTTGTCTTGTTGTTCTCTTCGATTTGGTATTCAGTTTGACTTGTTTGGGACAGTTGACTTTTGGTCAACTGGGTGATTTTCCAGGTTCGACTTTTCGTCTTTTTGTAGATTTTGGCTTGGATGGCCAGTGGGTACAAGTTGTAAGAGAATTGGAGAGGCGTGTGTAGGGTTTTTGCGTAGATTTGTTAAGAATTCGGCCATCCTTAGCCCAGAATGGGCCATTTATTTGAAGTTGATTTTTCACCAAGTCATCAAAATACTCCTTTCTTGGTCTTTTTATCTAAAAAAAATCACATAAACATGTATTAATGGTTTCAAAAATAATTTTTATTAATTTTACACACTTCTCCAATAGTTTATGTGATTTAAGAGTAAAATTTATATGATAAAAATCCTAAAGATGTGTATAAAAATACACATGACAATGCCATCATTCATAGACAGGGCGGAAGAAGAGAGACAATTGTCATCGGTGATTTTTTTTTTACGAAGATGGACTAAGATTAGACTTGTCAACTTATGTGAAATTGAACAAATTAAAAAGGAGAAATGGACTGTACAAGGAGATAATAACTCCAAATACTTTCACTCGCTCGCTTCGTCAAGAAAAAAAAAATCACATAAATGTCATCCAAGTAGACAATCTAGACCAGAAAGACATTGCCAAGGCGGCATTCGCTTGGTTCAGAGATTTAATTGGAAAGAGGGCCGGATGTGATAGTGTTGTGAGTTTCTCACAGATTTGGGACTGCTCTTGGAAAATCTTAATAAGCTTAATGCTCGACTGGAAGATTCAGAACTTAATGAGGCCATTGACCACTGGCCAACAGACAAGTCACCGGACCTGACGGGCTCACAGGAGAATTCTTCAAACAATTCAAACACATCATGCTACCTGAACTTAAATTAATAGTGGGAGGAATCATAAATGGGAAATTTGACATCGGACCCTTGGATTCATCTTATATCTCGCTGATTCTCTTGAAGGATTTTAGACCGATCAGTTTGGGGCATTCTATTCAAAGACTCGTATCAAGAATTATTCAAAATCGAATGAAACAAGATATTCAAAGGCCCATTAGCGAGTCACAATCAGCATTCATCCAACAAAGAAATTGTGCTTTGATAATTTTACATATGCACATGAAGCCATATCACTCTCCACAAAAGAAAAGTTTTCTTTAGTTCTCTTCAAGGCCGACCTATACAAAGCCTTTGATTGTGTATCATGGGATTGAAAGGGAACGGGTAATCTCAGAAGCACAACGGAATTAAAATTTTATCCGTTTCCTAACCGAGGATCCGTGTATTATCAATCAAATTAGAAAAATAAATATTATTTATAATTCGGATTCGGCTAATTCGGTTTGTAGGGCTTCACGATTCATCTCCAAACGATCTTCCTGCGTCTCCTTGCGGATCTGATCACGAAAGGCGCTACGACTCCGGCACCGCCCTCTACACGTGTCCACACGCGACTAACTCGTTGGAGGAGAAATCGAGATTATTAGATCCGGTTTCTCTCTCTCTCTCTCTCTCTCTCTCTCTCTCTCTCTCTCTCTCTCAATAGGCAGCTGGGGTATGGATTGAATTTTCTGACCTAATCAGATGATCCATTGATCTATTTATAGTATCTAATGCTCACACCTCTTCACCATCCTTTTTATTTTCTTTGTCCAACCGAGTTAGTTATGTTTGTGTGCGATCATGTGGGTTCATTTAATATTGGCAATAAACTTCATGTTTGTAAACCATAAGTAGCCTCTAGTACGACGTTATGATTATCCAAATTAAATGAATGAAACGTGATCATAACCTATACATCAATTATGTATTTAGTCCGTTTGTTAAACGATATTTATATTGATCATAAGGCATGGTTTTATGTCATCCTTATTATGATCAATTCTCTTTCCTGAATTATAATAAGACTGAATAAATTAAAAGATATTAACAACACATGCTAATCTTTCGTACACGGCCGTGTGTTTTCCTTCAGTCTTAATTTATCAGGGGGGGCGCTAAGATATCTCTCTCATATCCGAGAATAACAAATTCTATCTTGATCATTCACATTCCAACTCATAGTTTACTAAATACCCAATCATAGCTTTTATAATTATCCGATTAAAGCTAATGTTTGACTATGTCAAAGTATACAGATATATATGCATGAATCTATGATGATCTCAAGTCAAAGTACTACTCATATATTAGATGATGAGAAAACACTAATGATATATACCAATGTATATTCTCATAGTGAGTCGATCCAATATATGTTCTCCAACATATATTTATATTAATGAATTGATATCCAATATCCATGATCAGTAAAACGTAATCATCATCCAAATAACATACTAGTAACTATATATATCATTTGAGACTTTCAAATATGTTCGTCTTACAAACATCTCATATATGACTAAGGATAATTTAGAATTGTATTCACTTTGCTTTACGATTTTACTATCAGAATCACATATTTTGATGACATAACGGACATATATATTCAAGGTTAATTAATAATCTAACAACTTTTACGCACAATTATTATATATATGAAAAAGTTTATGAGATAAAACATCTAATATAAAAATATAATGTCTGTACATAATCCGTTTCCCACACGGCAAAATAGTTTGACCTAGGACATTATTACTTTCAGTCTCCCACTTACACTAGGCCGAACTAAGTAATACATACTCATTGTTCCTCTAGGTATCTCAGACCCATTGACCTAACATGACCCTCATGTTTCACATGCGGAAGTGGCTTAGTAAATGGATCAGCCACATTATCATCGCCAAGTATTTTACACACTTTCACGTCTCCTCTCTCAACGATCTCTCAGAACAAATGAAAACGTCGAAGTATATGCTTGGTTTTGTGATGTGATCTTGGTTAGGGTTTAGTGATTAATAATCTAACAACCTTTACGCACAATTATTATATGAAAAAGTTTATGAGATAAAACATCTAATACAAAAATATAATTTCTGATACATAATCCGTTTCTCACACGGCAAAACAGTTTAGCCTAGGGCATTATTACTTTCGGGGATATAATCAAGGATGCTTTGATTCATAAAGAATACTCTTTGCCGGAGGCTGATTTGATAACAAATGCGATTTTAAGAGGAAATGCAAAGGTTATTGTTAACGGTATTCCGGGAAAATCTATAAACTTGAGGCGGGGAGTTAGACAAGGACCACCTATCGCCATACCTTTTTGACTTAGTTATGGATGTCATACTCGCTACATTCCGCAAGTTATAAAAAGACAACTTAATTAACCCGCCCCATCTTGACCTTAGACACTTGCCTCATGTATGCGGATGATATGTTAATCTTAATGAGACTGGAATACAACGAGGCAACCTTGATATCTACCATCCTCACTCAACTACGAAAGACTACTTGGTTTGTGGTGAGCCCTTCAGGCTTGGAAAGGGAAAATGCTCACTATGGCGGTAAGGGTAGTTCTCATTAACGCGGTACTCAACTCATTACCTACCTATTTCTTTTCCATGTTTAAAATACTTGTTAGGGTGATTAACTGAATAGATAAGATTAGAAGATACTTTCTCCGTCACGGAGATATTTTTGACCAAAGAAAGATGAAATTTCTAAACTGGGACTCTCTTTGCTTACCAGAAGAAAATGAGGGATTAGAAATTAAAAACATGCGTCATATGAACATGGCACTTCTGGTCAAATGGACGTGGAAGTTTTATTGATCAAACAAGGGGATTTGGGCTAACCTTGTAAGGCAAATATACGACCAAACACCCATACCAACGGTTATTCAGGCTTACAAATCGCCTCTCATGTTAGAGATTAACTCAGTTATGCCTATCTTTAACAATTTCACACCTTTCTGTGGCACTTTCCGAGATGCAACATTATTCTGGAAACAAAATTGGATGGGACAGAGGCTAGAAACTACCTTCCCGAGCCTTTTTTCTTTTCTTCAAAATGGCCACAACATTTTAGTTAATGATGCATTTCAACTAGAAGATTGGTCCGCAATATTCAACAAACTCATCTCAACTGTGGCGACAAGAAAACTAGAACAACTAATTGTCCTTTGGGATGAATGGAGTTCCCCAGAAAATACAAATGGTGAACAAATAATTTCCTAATCTCTAGGCAGAGAAGGAAAATTTTCGACTAGCACGGTCTATAAGTTTCTTGCGTCTAATCCTAAAATAAAGTTATCTTACAACTACATTTGGAAACTAAAAGTGCCGCCTAAGCTTAGGATATTTCTCTGGAGATTAGTAAGAGATATACTGCCAACGGTAGACCATCTTGGGAAAAGGGGATGCATCCTGCCTAACATCTGCCTTTTATGCAAAGTGGCGCCCGGAATCAGTACGACATTTATTTCAAGAATGCCCATTTGCAACAACGATCTTTCAGGGAATGCAATTAGACGGTATGACCAACATACAAATTCTCAAACAGAAAGGGGATGCCCTCTTTTGAATTAAAATTACGACCACATGCTTCTGGATATGGAAAGAGAGATATTCAAGGACCTTTACAGACCGACAATCGACTGCCAGAGTGATTCTAGATTCAATTACAGCTGACCTGGCTCTATGGACCCACCTATTGTGATTAGGTTCTTCGATTTTCTTTATTTCAGTTATTTCTACTTTTACTTAGTCAACTCTCTTGGCTATGATTTCTAATGAACTCTTGGATCCTTTTATTTATATTAACTGCAAGCTCCCAAGTTCAACCTGGGGTCTATTTGTCAAAAAAAAAAAAAAAAAAAAAAAATTAGAAAGGGCCTTCGCTTCCTAGAGAAATTACAAGAATGGTATGAGGTTAAGTCAGGTTGACATAATCAATGTTGTCTGACTCTATTTCAATTATGAGAAATGTATTTCAACTAGAATAATGCTCACGCTTCGCCGTGAATATTTAAATTTGTTATTCATTTGAATCTATGTATAAATTGTAATTATGAAATGTTTAAATAAAAATTTGAAATATATTTCGAGTACATAAATAATATAGAATTATTATGTTATGTAAGTTGGATATGTTTAAAATCATTTTGAATTACATCATAAAATATTATATCCTTTTATTATACATTCGAAATATTTTTTATATTACATCTAATTTTATAAAGATGGATAACTCTATACAAATAAATTTACATATAAGAAATAAAATAACATAAATAATAAATTCATAAAAAAAAATAATCCAAAAAATAATTTGGATTATGAATTTACAATTTTAATTTATGTTTGCATTAAGATTTTTATGATAAAGTATCATATTTTCTTTATCTCTTTAGTTTTCTTGTGCCGTTATCTATTGACATATTATATTAGAAAAAATCAATTATTAATCGGACGATGAAGGATACCGGAAAAATTAAAAATACACTATAATTTATTTCATAGATTTTAGTTGAAACCCCAAAAGACTTAATTATAGATGATTAACTCTAAAAAATATAAAAATAATAATTATATTTAATATGATTTGTAAAAATAAAATATGATATTATATATATGGAAAAAATATGTTTACTCTACATAAGAAAATGTATCATGACTCATTTTCGAAAAAATTATCACCACTATTTTTCTTATTTGTATTTTGTTAGTTGTAAAAATGATATAGATTATTGATAATACATTAAGTAATATAACATAGTTTTTTTAATACTCGAATTTTATTTTATCTAACTGAATTTTAAGTAATATAACATAGTTGTAAAAATGATACTGATTATTTGTTCTCACGTAATTAGAGATATAACAAGAAATATTAATCTAACTGATCATTTGATATTGTGGTAATAATTTAAATGAAAAATTAAGATTTGAAAAAAATGATCCGACAGCCGAGATAAAATTGACAATAGATTTCTTGAGGATGCTCAAAGAGAAATGAAAAATAAGGTATAAGTTATAACTTAATGAACATATCAATTTTGTACATGTTCTTTTATATAGTATTTATTCACATATTTTAACAAGAAAATAAATAAATTAAAATCATAACAATATAAAACTCAAAATAAAGAGAAAATTCTAACAAATTTATATTTAATAATTTTAATATGAGAAATAAAATATTTCATTAAGAATTATAATTTTTAAAAAAATAAAAGAGAAATTATATATATTTTAATGAGTGAACTATTTATTAACTATTGATATTAATAATTGAACATAATATTGAAGTGTGATTCATTGAAATTATCTCGATTATGATTTGATGGTTAGAAATAAATTTATCATGTTTCTCACTAAATCGGGGATGAAACACAAAAAATCTAATCAACCAATCATATGATTATGTTTTAATAACCACATAAATGTTGCCATAAAATATCAATAAATTTAAAAAAATGAAAGGTTAAGATATAACAAAAAAATTTATCGAACGGTCAAAATAAAAGAGATGATGTGGCATTTTGAGAAGTCTTAAAACTAGGTGAAAAATAAGGGGTTGGGATTAATTAATACTGATTCAATTCAGATCCATTTTTTATAAAACACTCAAATCAGTTATAATTATATTAAGAATATGACACACCAGTAAAATAAAATACTTAATTTCCCATATAATCATATAAAAGATTAGTAGATTAATCGGATATTAATCTCTGATTAGTAGATTAAGATTTTCATCTAACCGGAATGTAAAAGAAAATGTACATGGCATAATAGACTATAGAATAGAACTTTGCGCACCTGAGTTTTTTACTCTTTATGATTTGTTTGTTTTATAATATCACACGAAAATTTTAATCATCTGATCTGATTACTCCCTCACGTTTTGAATCTCTCTCCAACAAAAGGCACACAAAGAACAAGAAATCAAGGAAATCTTATGGAGACAAGAACTAAAACTAGCCAAACATTAGCAAAACCATGAATTGTCTTTGACCACTTCTTCTTCCTTCTTCTAATTAAAGCTGCAAAACTGATTGCCTGGCTCAAAGAAGAAATTCAAAGCAGAAACCTCTTCTGACTGTGATAAGTAATAACTATGGAAAAACAAGAGGTTGTTGATTCAATCCCCCATTAGCACAGTTTTCGTTATTTAATGAAATAGGCAACAATTTCTGCTCTCAAAAAAACTACGGGAAAGCAAAAGGAGAATTAAACCCACTGTGATAACCAATAATGATAGAACAGTATACAAATCCAACCCTAACCCTAGCAACTAATTCTTCTAGTAATAGATAATAATGAAGGCTATTTTATGTTAGGATTTATTTGTTTTTTGAAAGAACTAAATATCTATTATTGAATTTTTGAATAAAACTAATTTAAAAAAAATTTGATTTAAAAATTATTTATAAATATTTATAATTGAAATGGGGAAAGAGAGCCATTGAGTTCCCATGTTTCTTTTTGTCCAGTTTTAAATTCTAAAACAAAAGAAGCTGACATTTCATTGTTTTCTATACATCATTTAGGACGGTTAGGGTTGGAATTAAGTTTTAACGGTTAGGGTACAATATTTAGTTTTTTTTAGCATGCAGAAGAAATGCCTAGTTTTTTTATTTTTTTTATTCTGGATTTGTGGCCTATGTTTCCTTATTCCTCATCTGATTCTGGAATATACATACATGGATCACTATTATAAACTGGTTATACATCAAAGATTCCCTTGCTTTTCTCAATATTTTGAAACCGTCCTAGACTCCAAGTTCTTTGTGCAGCTGAGATTTATGTGGTTTTCGAAATAAAAGTAAATACTCTAGT
The DNA here is from genome assembly GCA_024447665.1 of Juncus inflexus. NCBI lineage: Eukaryota > Viridiplantae > Streptophyta > Magnoliopsida > Poales > Juncaceae > Juncus > Juncus inflexus. The sequence continues at coordinate 1,175,690 of JAJHPC010000013.1, read as the reverse complement.
CTTCTAGTAAAAATATATTCTCTGATTTTCCTTATTTTATAATATCACCTAAAAAAATTTAATCGTCTAATTAATCCCTCATTTTTTGTCTCTTTCTCCAACAAATGGCACACAAAGAACAAGAAATCAAGAAAGAAAGAAAGTCATATAGATAATTTCTCATAAAAAAGTCATATAGAGACAAGAAAGAAAATCTAGGCAAACATTAGAAAACCATGAATGGAATTCTTTGACCACTTCTTTCTCTCTTCTTCTAATTAAAAGATGAAACCTCTTGTGCTTTGACAAATAAACGAAGACACTGTGATACAAAATTGATGTAAAAATAAATAAAAAGGGACTAAAAGGTGAAACAAAAGATATGCAAATCTGTATAGCTGAAAAAACAGGAACATTTTCCAACAGTCCGAATTCCAAGAGAACTGTAAATAAGAGACGAAAAGGAAATGATCAGAAAACACTTGGGTGGGGGCATAATAGTCTTTATTTCCTTGCATGACGTGCGTGTTTTATTTGGTACAAGAGTGAATTTTAACAGAGTACATCCATGTATAGCGATTAATATTCTGTTGTTATGACCCATTACGTATATATTATACAATAAACGACCCTCAGTAATATGCCTTTTGAGCTTGACCTGAAAGTTTATCAAAAAGATCAATCAAGCAAAACTACTCCTTCTTCTTCTCTTAGTGTGCCGCCACTGACCCCTAGAGTTCTAAAAGCCATTTTTACACAAAGAACTCATCTTTTCATTACATAGACATGTTCAAAGGGTTGGACATGGAGAACTGGTCCCACTGGGCAGGTACTACTTATATTTTGTTTGAAATTTCTGAAAGGGAAAATGAGGATTAACTGTAAAAATGGTAAACTTGCATCTGAGGTATTTCTGTGAACCTTTATCACCTTAGGTGCTGTTTGGCACATTATCTCTCCTATCTCTGCCAAACATAGTACAAAATGAGAGAGTTAAACTAGAATAATTTGAAAATAAGGGCTAAAAGTAAACACCAGACCGTGGTGGTGATAGCGCTGTTCATGAGTTATCCCCAAAATTTCTTCCCAAATTGCCTCTGAGGCTTCTTTTTCACTTTTTTTAATTCCACTTTCTCTCTCTTCCCTCCCAACAAAACTCTTCTCCCAAATGATTCTGCATTCATGTCCTCACTTTGTTTTGTCTAAAAATTTAAAGATTTCTCATTTTAATATCTATTTCTTCATAAACAAGTTGCATCAGTGGTTTCTCCATATCTCTCTCTTTCATTTGAGATCATGATAGCTTGGATTTAATTATGAGTGTATATATGCATGTGTGTTTGCAATGGAGACGGAGAACTTTCTCAACAATATAATGATATTTTTATTCGTTGTATATGAACTGGGAACTATGTGGAAGTGTTGCCTCACCCTCACATGAATACCATTTTGATCCAATTTTTACTTTTCTTCAACTTCACTCATTTTTTAATAAAATCTTCGAAAATGACTCATGGATTATTAAGAAAAAAATTGTATGGAGTTAAGGAATATGAGGAAAACAGACAAATAAATCGTAGGGATATTTTTGATAAGGTTTTATCATGCAAAGGATATTTTGCAAACTGGAGCTTTACTGTTTTATTTTTATGTAAATTAAAAGATTAATCAATAATTACTAAAAATAGTTATTCTACCTAAACCCTAAACCCTAATTTCTCACTCTCTTTTACAGTCAATTTAGGGTTCTTATACTAATCATTTTTTTTTTAATTTGTAGTTGTGGTGACTGGGTTAGTTTGCTTCGCCAATGGACTGTAAGAATCTTGAAATCAATTTTAATATTATCCAATTTTTTTTATTGTTATAAAAATAATTACTATTTTCAATTTTTTTTATTAAATTGCAATATCGCAGTTTGAATACGGTTAAACCGTATAAGAAGCACCCGAAGTACAATGCCATAGCGCTCATCATCACGTCTGTGGCGCCGTGCCTAACAATCTCGATGGGCTATGGAGCGAATCCACTGGAGAATTTTAGATTTGGGAGCGGAATAGCCGGTGTTGTTGTGCATCTCATTTGCGCAGATTATACATTCAAGAAGCTCAATGACTACAACTTCATAGTAAGTTCATATAATTTCAATTATACATAGTTTTCATTTTAAGTATTTTTTTCTAGGGATTTTTCCATTAAGATACAACTTAAGATTCATAATGCCAAAAGTATACACATTTGAAAGAAAATTCCGAAAGTAGCATATTCTGTGTTTGAAATACCGAAACATGTGATGAGGTTTAATATTATTTCTCCTTGTACTATTGAAAACCTCATGGATATTTGTAGTATGACCTAATATAACAAAAAAAAAAAATTATTATTTAAACATGGGAAAAGGTGTTTATATGTATATATATGTATAAATATATTTCTTAATCAAATTTAAATGTATAAAATTTTGAGGAGTGAGAATAAAATAATTTGGTCCTATTTTTTTTTTATACATGCTAGATATAACAAAATAAATAAATAAATATTTATTTATTATATCTAAGATGCATAAAAAATAGGACCAGTTTTTTTATTCTTAATCATCAATTTTTACACATTTAAATTTTATTAAGAAACATATGAACATACAAAGACTTTTCCCATGTTTAAATAACAAAAATCTACAATTTTTAGTTATATTAGGGTCATAGTGAAAATATCCCTAAGGTTTTGATGGTCAAAGAAGAAATATCCCATCACATATTTCGGTGTTTCAAAGACGGAATACGTTACTTTGGGAATTTTCTTTCTACTTTGTATAGTTTTGACATTATAAAACTTAAGTTGTATATTAATGGAAAAATTCCTTGTTTCTATTTACGACTAATATTTGTTTAATAACATGATAGCGCGTAGCTGTAGTCTACATGATCACAATGATTCTTGTCGCCGAGCATTTACTGAAGAATCGGCAAGTAGTTATGGATTGGATTCTGACGGGTATTTCTGGGATCAGTACGGTGGGCATCCCTGCTGTTGCGTATTGGAAAGGCATGTGGATGCCTGCAATATGGGGGTTAATAATGGCGTCAGTGAGCGGGATTCACTTGGGGCTGAGTATTTTACATTCTACACAAAACAAACTACTGGTATATTTTATTTCAAATATTTACATATTAATATTATTATTATTTTTTCTTTTAAGTTTTAGATCTTATTGGATTAAATAAAATATTTGTTATTTAGGTTTTCAAAAGCTTCGTACTAGTGGCTATTGGCATCTTTGCGCTACTTTCTCTATTTTATTGGATTTATTTGCAAAAGGAAATGTTCATAACCGAACTGAGGAAGAACATTGTAGCATCGACTGGAGGGGTGACGTCGGCAGCTGCACAGTCGGGTGGCGCACATTCGGAAATTGAGATGCTGCCGACAAATACTCAGTCTGGTGGCGCAGATGATGGTGCAGGAGGTGGTAGTGTTGTGTTGACGATTCACGATGAGGGTGACTTGAAGGCTGAGACAAAGAGATCCAAGAGGTGGATTGGGAAATTGAAGGCACGACTGGTCATGAAACAAAAGAAGGATATTGGTGTGGCGCCGGCCGATGGTGCAACTTCAGGAGTTCAGGAGGTGTCGACAAATGCGCAGCCCGGTCGTGCAGATTCGGAAATTGGGGACGTGCCCACACCGCCGCCGACCAATGGTGCGGCTTCGGTAGTTCAGGAGGCGCTGACAGATGCTTCCGCTGGTGAGGATTCGGAAATTAAGTTGGAGCACACGCTGCCGATCACCGATAGTGCGCTTTCGGGAGTTGAGATGGGGCAGATAGATGCTCCGGGTGGTGTGGATTCGGGAGTTCAGGTGGCGTCCATGACGATGACTGGTGCGAGAGGTGGTGACGAAAGATCCAGCGGGCTTAGGATGGGGAAATGGTCGTGGAAGAGTGCCAAGGCAATCTGGAAACCAAAGAAAGATTCATAGGTGTTTTTGGTTTCTGCTGTTTTAGGTATGATGTTTTGAGTACCTTGGTTTATTATTATTGTTATTTTTGTTATTTTGTTATGTTGTGGAAGAGATGGAGACTCTAGTTCTTTTTTTGAGGTGTTATGTAGTTGTGGAGATGGAGAATGGTTATCTTGTGAGGTTGTATGAACTTTATTATTAGTAGTAGTAGTACTTGGACTCTGGTTCTGTTTTGTATGAAATTTATTATTCTCTCTCTTTATTATGAGCAATTAGCACTTGTGAGACATTTAGATATTTTCCCCAGAGCATTGCTTCTGTAATTGCCGCCTGTAGGCTATATATACATTATTGAAAATTTCCTATTTCTAATTTTCCATACATTCCAACAAACAGAAGCCCATAAAGAGTCCCAATTGTGTTGCTCGTCTTCATTTGCTTGCTCTCTTGACACATGGTCCACATAGCAAACGAATCATGCTCGGTATCTAAAGCCTCTCTGTGGAGGTGTGCCCAAATGAATGAAGTGTAGTAACAATGAAGAAATAAATGTTCCATCGATTCGAGCTCTTCATCATCACATAGCATACAAGATGCTATTGATGTCCAGACTCCAGCTTTTCTTCTCAAGGTTTGTTTGAGTTGGTAGTCGATCGGTAATCATGAGCCAAAGAAAAAATTTGAAGGAATTTTCATTGATGGCCAAAGAAAAATTTTAGAAGGAATTTTCATTTTCCATAATTTATTGTGATCTCAGTGGCCGGATCGATGGCAAGAAGAGAAAGGAGCAGTAACATTTGACAGAGAAGGAATTTGACGTTGTCCATCTCCATCTCACAATTGGTCTTGTGACTGAGTAAGCGTTAAAGATTATAGGATGCTTTTTGCCAAACCGGCTTGCGTGACCAATCTTTGATTTCTAGAGTTAAGAGAGGAATGATAGGTCCACCGTGAATTGATAATTTCATTATTTTGTCGTGTTTGTTGTTGGTCCATTCTCAAAGAGATGCAGAAAGGCAGTAGATAGTGGCGTTTCTCCGTGACAGATGTCATTCCAGAAAGAAGTTTCTGCTCCATTTTCCGGCACCTTGATTATTGAGATTTTGAAGATTAGAAGTAATTTGCGAATACCCTTAATGAAGATAGAGCCTCTATCTAGACTTGAGTTGTTTGCACCAAAAGCTGAGAATTGTAGGAGGTCCCTCACACTTTGTCCCCATGGAATATTTGATCTTGACAGCCATAAGACTCGAGATTTTGATTTTCAATGTTTAGAAGAGCCAATCCCCCCATATTCTTACGTTTAGTGACTTCCTTCCACGAAATGAGACAATGCCCACCATAGTATTGCTTGTCGCCTCTTTAAAAAAAGCTTCTAATAATCCTTTCAATTTGATTACTCACCCATTTTGGTAATAATATTACTCTTTTTTTTTTGAAGCTTCGAGCGATTGCCTACCTAAGATACTTAATTAATTAAAGAAAAAAAAATACAAAGTTCAAATTACAAAGTTCAACCTAACATGACAAAAGTCATTACTGCCTCTCCATAAACAAGATAAAAAAAGAAGGAAAAAAGAAAAAAAGCAGCCAATAGAAGGGCCTCCCATATTTGTCACTGTATCGCCATCTTGTTGCCTCAGAAAGTGCTGCATCAAAAGACTAAAATGCGCTCTGATTGAAGAAGTTTTCAATGTTGTCCCCAAGAAGCGGCTCACCGAAAGAAAATCACAGCCTGCTCGCAAAGACACCGCCTATTCACCACACACCACGCCGCTACCAGAGATACCGCCTTTTCACCACATACCACACCACTACCAAAGAAAGATCAGTAATTATCCCCAAAAGTAGCAAATGGAAGGCCACTGATTATCCCCAAAAATAGTGAATGAAAGACCATTGGTCGACAAAGAACGACTAGACCACAAGTATCATTGAAAGAGGACACTAAAGAAGGGGAGAGGGGGTCGACAAAGAACGACCACACCATAAGTATCCATGACAGAGGGCACTAAAGAAAGGGAGAGGGGTAGCAGGGATAATAATAAGAAACAGCCCCACAAGTGAAAATGTGGAGGTCCCACAAGTGTTTTCCCTGATGTCATATCCATTGTAAAGAGGCTACTTGGTATAAAAGAGAGCAACGCAATAGTGCATAGAACGAACATGATAAGAGATGGACAAGCCAGAAATAAGAGAAAATGGAGACAACAGAGCGGAAAGAGGATGAACACAATACATGGTAGGCTAAAGAGAGGAGAAAAGGTAGACAGAAAAGACGCCATGAGAGAGCATCAGACCAGCGAACAAGGCAGCCCCGCTTCTAGATTAGGGTTTCGGCTCTATCCCCCATGCCCACAAAAAAGAGAAAAAGAGATAGAAAGCAAGAGGTGAGAGATCTGAAACCTACTGCTAGATGTAAATGGCTCGGGCAATGCATGTATCTCAACAATATATTGGCGGCGAATATAATATCCGATCTTGACGCAGTCAGATATAACAAACTTCTGGTCAAACTCATGTAGACCGATTTATCTGCCTTCTTTGTTTTATCGTCAGCCATCAGCCTCTCGTTCGGCATCAGGGGAGTCGCGACCGACTTACAATCGCTCATCCTATATTTCTTCAATAAACTCTCAACATACTTCTTTTGTGATATGAAGATGCCAGGATCATCTTGGCACACTTCAATACCGAGAAAATAATGTAGCAAGCATAAATCACTCATTTCATACCTCCTCATCATATCTCTCTTGAACTCTTCAACCATCTTCTCATCACTTCCGGTATAGATGAGATCATCCATATTATTGGAGAATCCATAGCCATATGCGTTACATGCGCAGCGGAACCTATGGATTCAACCTGTCCTAGGATCATCACTAAGGGAATAAAAATACGAGATTAACTATTAAAATGTATATCTCGGATCTTCCTGATCCACGAGACGAAGAACGGATGTAGGTCTAAACTTTTCTGACTTGAAACCTTCTCCTTCATGAAGCTCGACTCTGCGAACCTCCTTGCTTCTCCTAAGGATGAAGAATGATCGCTCGCAAGTTCTCAAGTTAGAGAACCTCTACTCGTATCCACGCTAACTTTAGACAAACGGAATAACCGGACTCAGCTAGACGAGTCCGGAAATACTTTACAAAATAACCTCACAAAACTCTCTCTCTCTTTCTGTATTGTGATGGCCTCTAAGGCTTCTGAATTGTCTATCTAATAGAGAGGGACTGCCCTTCTATTTATACTAGAGAGAGAGGCGAACGATTGTTTAGTTACCATAACTAAAATCCTAATCTGTGCCTATTCTATTCTGAACGGACCTATTCCGTTCCGAACGGAATATGAGTTTCTATGTATAAATCCTTGGCAGCCAAGGAAGTGCAGTCAGCATATCCATTCCGTTCCGAACGGAATAGTGCTGTATTTGCACAATCAATTATCCGATAATTAATTATTTCGTTCACCAATTTATACATCACATGTATAACTGTTTTGAGGTATTTTCATCCCGTATGAATGGAATTCATTGTGTGATCATGTAGGTTCCATTTAACGTTGGCAACGATTTTCTAAAGATCGTATGTCATGAGTAACCTCTAGACTGATGTCATGACTACCTATGTTAAATGAAATGATCAGCGATCATAAACCTAACTGAATAGAGGGTTGCTTATTTCTTTTGTTCTACGATATATGTCTTGATCACAAGGCACAGTAATATGTCATCCTTGAGTTTGATCAAAGTCTCTTTCCTGATCGAGAATTAGACTGAATAAATACAAAATGATATTAACAACACATGTTAATCCATTTTGAGCATGTCCATGCATTTTCTTCAGTCCTAGTTCATCAGAGGGCCCAGAGATATCTCCCTCTTGACGAGAGGAAAAAATCCCATCTTGATCACTCACATTCCTCGTCATGATTCAGTGCATACCTAATGATGAGCCTAATGATCACATTAGGAATGATGTATGATCATATTAAAGTATGCAGTTCCACATACAGGAATCCATAGTAACCTCAGGTCGTAGGAATAAGCACACTATTCATATGAGAATCACTAATGACATATACCATGCATATTCTCATAGTGTGGTTAGTTCAGTATGTGTTTACTAACATATACTTATATTCCAGACTTGACATCCTATGTCCATGATCAGCATAATATGATCATCCAGCCTGTGAATATACTAGTGTGTATATATAGCTTCTTACCTGAAGTATGTTTATCTCTATAAACATCCTACATATCGGTAGGGACAATTTAGAATGTCATTCGATGGTTCACAGTTCTACTATCAAAATCACATATTCTAATGATGTGAAATCGAAGTGTTATTCATGGTTGATATAAGATATGTAAATCTACATTCACAACCCATACACACAAATATATAAAAAATAATCTTTATTGAATAAATAATAATGTCTTAATACATAATCCATTTTCTAGCACAAATACATTTGGCCTAGGATACTAATCCTACACACATATGATAAAACTATCCGAATATGAGTGCCTTTCTTCTTCACAAATAAGATATGCTCACTTTTCCTCTTCTCGAAACCATTGTTGGTCAAATATTTGTCGATCTGGCTATGCCATGCTTTTGGTACCTGATGGTGTTATGCCCTATGCCAAAGTGTTTGTGACCTATTTAATGGATTGTAATAACCAACATACTATTTATTCTAAGATATTTCATATAATATGTGCGTTTAGGTTATTTTAATATAATTAAAATAGACCATGAATATGTAATTTAGCTTTATGTCATCAAAGTGCGTGACTTTGATAGTAAAACTATAAAGTGTTATGAATGCCATTCCAAATCATCCCTGGTCATTTATAGGATATTTGTGGAGACAAATATACTTGTAGATACATATAAATATATATTTATATACAAGCTATAAATGTATACCAGTATATTAGTTGACTGATGATATGTTTTACTGATCATTAACATAGGTATATGTTAGAGACCATATACTGGACTGACCCGCCAAAAGAATGCTACATGTTTGACGTCATTAGCGATTCTTGTAATATAAAGTATTTATAGTCCTTTGACCTGAAATTGTCTCGGTTCCCAATATGAGGATTTTATACTTTAATATAATCTAACATTGCCTTTAACCGGATGGCCATAATGGTTATGATTAGGTGTACAATGATCATGTAGAGGGATGAGTGCAATCAAGACGGGATTTGTTGCTCCCATAAATGAGAGAGATATCTTTAGGCCTCTTGATGAATTGAACTGAAGAAATATATGACCATACTCAAATGAATTAATAAGAGTTATTAATGTCATTTGTTCTTGTTCAGTTTAATTCGGGATCAAGAAATATTAATCGATTAATATAAGGATGACGTCTTACATGCCTTATGATCGATATAGATATGGTGTGACAAAGGGCCTAAATACGTGATTGTTGATTAGGTAAATCGGATCACCGATATTCACTTAAATTGGGTAGTCATGATGGCTTGCTAGAGTCCGCTCATGATTTATGGACTGTCAAGTCTATTGCCAACATTAAGTGAACCTACATGGTCACACACAAAGAACAAACTAAAACGGACGCAGAAAATCCTAGCGACTTATATGATGAGTTGCATAAGAATGTCAGAAAATATATTGTCATCTTATGTGATAAGATGTGATATATATATGTATATAAAGACTATGAGCACAAAAGATCATATAATCTAGAAGAGTCTAGATGATGGCATATGGATAATGATGAGTGATGTCATACACATATTTTAGTGTGAAGAGACATGACTCTTCACCTCTATATAAGGGCATAGATGGCTCCAAATTCAAAACACAACACATCATTCTCTCTCTCATTATTTCTCATTCTCTTTTGTGAGACAAAAGAGAGAAAATATACTTTCTAATTTGTATGACAAAATTATGAAAGGGTGCTTTCTTTTTGTATGACAAAAATGAAAGAGTGCGATTATATGAGAAGAATTATATACATCTTTTGTGAGATAAAATAAGAAGAGTTTTCTTATGCAAAAGGAGAACAAGCTACTATCATACATATTGTTCTTCTTCCCGTTTTAAGAAGTTTGTTCGTGTGGACACCGGTAGAGGTGTTCGTACTTTTGGTGCTTGTGATCTATTCAGCCTAAGAAGATGAGAATGGTTTGTTGAGAGTTTTGGTGGAGACCGATTGTGTGTGCGGTAGATGACTTCCGCACGATCGTACCTAGACGGCCTTGACGGACATAAGATCGGTTAGGACGGTAACCGGTTTAGAGACGCATGGACAACACGCATGGTTTGAGTGTCACGGATTAAGCGTAATCCGAAAGGTATCTTTAAGATTTATTTCTTTGATTTAACCGATACACACGGATCCTCAGATTGGTTTTGGATGAAATTTTTGTTTTCCGCTGCGTTATGCACGTCTGAAACCCAACATCCTGCTTTAATCCGTACAACTCCTTTTTCAGTTTGTAGACCTTCTTTTCACCTCCTTTAATTATGAACCCTTCCGGCTGCTCGACATAGACATTCTCCTCGAGATAGCCGTTCAGAAATGCCTATTTGACATCTAGCTGATGTAGCTACCACTTCTTCTGTGCTGCTAAAGCAATTAGCATCCTTATCATTTCTAGCCTTGTCACCGGCGCAAATGTCTCATAATAATCGATGCCATGCCTTTCCTTGAACCCTTTTGCCACAGGTCGTGCTTTATATTTCTTGAACTAAAC